>BSSO01002378.1:0-19522 GCA_030267885.1 Mesembryanthemum crystallinum | reverse complement strand
TGGAAAATTTGCGGCTTCTAATTCCAAATTTAGCCGATCTATTTGAAATAATCCCAACTTTCACTCCCTCTCAATATAATTCAGAGTTTGTATCCGTTCACTCTCACCACACTAAAATGGCTATGGCGTTAAAGTTAACACAAAGAATGTTACATAGAAATGACGCGATATATTTCTTCCCCAACACTAACTCCCCAATCCTCCATGTGCATAAACCGTTAACAGAGCTACAATGTCATAGTCATTTACTTTGAGTGGGGGCAGACAACCAAAAACTTAGGATTATTTTAGAACGGATTAAAAGAGGGGATTATTTTTGGCAGACCAAACTAGAAATTATTGGCAACCAGTTTCGGTTATCTTATTTATTTTACAACTACATTTACTCTGCTAACATTGATCTGTTTGCTTTGTCTTTCATTTGATCATTTCTCAAAAACCATTCTCTTCTTTACTTCTCTTTTCTATTTTTTCCCTCATGATGTCAGATCGAAATAGTGTTAGAGAAGACTGACAAATTTGACTCTTTGATGACTCCGGCTAACAACAACACCACCGCCGCCACCAACACCACCACCACCAACACGACTACCACAACTGAGGCGGCACCCGATGTGAAAAAAGAAGAGGAAAAATAGTTTCAATGCCAAGGGATTATCAGCCATTGTTCTAGCTTCCAGCAATTTAGAGTTACCCCCTACTTTTACTAAAGGTATAGATAAAGGGTCAATACTCAACACAATAACATTTAGATATATTACGCACATTATTGCCGGTATAACCAGTTTTGGAATGTTGGAGATTGAAGAAACTGGGTTTTTATCTGGGCAATATTGGCAGCTATTTGCTTCCAGTGTGAAGCTTATGTATTCTTGTAATCCTTTTTTCACCTTTTGCTTTTTACCTTTTATTTTCTCCTGGGACATGTATTAGTCACCAAGTCATGTACGTATGAGTGATGGCTGATGATGGAGCAATGGTTGATGTAGGAATACAGTAGTAGTGAAGTTTTTTTAACACTTCCAAGTTCTACAACCCCTCCCCCCTTTCTCCCATGTAGATTAGAAGCTCCAACCTTTATCTGCAATGTTTTTAAAGGTTGCACGGATTTTGAGATACGGATACGGTTATAAATACGATATACGCATATTACATTTATGAAATTTATGTAATATGAGTATGGGAAATATGTAATATAATTATGTGTAAAAATAAAAAAGAAATTTGATTATTTAATCAGAAAAACGCTATGTAAACACAATCAAAACCACAAGTTTAATACATTAACTTAATAAGCTAAGCTAAATAGCATAACTCAAATCCAAATATTTACAAAAATGGTGTGTATAGTTGGATTTAGACCTAGCAAAATCCAACTGGACCTGAGATACTCAATCCGATCTGCGGCATCCGCCCAATATCCAACCCACCCGACACCCAAAATTATATCAAAATGGTATTCTCGAAAACTGACCGAATCAAACCCGATGTATGTTTGACCCGAAGACCGAGTTGAATGAGCCCAACCTGATAACACCTAATCCGAAACAGACCCGAAATTGCAATAAGCCCAAAGCTGAAATAGACCCAACCCAAATTCTACCCCATATTTGAATACTTTGAATTTGTGACATCTAAGAGTAATAAAATAGGATTATTAATGAATTAAGTTCATACTAATCAAAATTTCACCCTACCTTCACTTTTTTCTTTTTCTTTTTGGTAATTAATGAAATTTTTAATTAATTACCAATTGGAAAAATTACAAGCAAATACAGTGAGGATCTCATATAAGAGCCTACAAGACTCAATGTCATCTATATAGCATCAAGGAATAATGGAATTAAACTCACCTTTTAGAAAGGGTATCACCCATTGCACTCTTCATGTGCTAGATGAACACTAGACAAAACGAACAGCCAAATTACAAAGGAAAAGCTCACAAGACAACATTAAAATCAAGCTCTACTTAAACACCAAGACTATAAATTACAGAAGTAATCAGCAAGCTTCTGAGACTTTTGCTTTCGAACACAAATTAGGAATTGAATCAGTTTGCAGATTTGTAGCTGGCTCATTTTCTTTCCTTGAAAGATTCTTGAATTTCTTTCAAGCCAAAGGTAGTAGATAGTTGTAGCAAAACTCATTCTAATACTATTAGCTTTATTAGATCTTCCCTTTGCATTCAGAATCACCCAGCTCAGTTCATCCTCCCAGCTGCAAATTTGTCAAGCATTATATTTTAATTATAAAACAAGGGTTTTGTTAACCCCTGCCAAATAAAAATTAATCAGTTAGAAGGCGAGGTTGGCGTGTATACCCTCATTTTAGGTTCTCCATACAGAGTTCCCTCCTTCCTTGTCCCTTTTTTTGGCAATTAATTGAAATTTTATTAATCACCAAGAATAATCATGAGGAGTACATATCGATTAACACCATCAGATCAAGTTCAAACTGTTCTAGCATCAGGAGGTTTATGAAGGCTCACCTTCTAAGAAAGGTATCTCCCATATAACCAATCATCATGTGCTTCCTTGTCCTTTTATTGGTAGTCAAAGACCGAAGAACAAAGAAATTCTAAATAAGAACGATTCTTCCGTCTCCCAGTTCACCCTCGACTTTGTCAGCGGAGTGGATTGCGCTTACCAGGTTTGGCTCCCTAGCCCTCCCTAAGCTTGCATGATTTGCTTGTCCGCTCAACAAATTCAGGAAATTTACTAATGGCCGAGCGTCCATAAATGACTAGCATCTTAAGCGAATCGATTGATCGGAGATTTTTCTACTCGATCTCCTGGTGAGAGACGTAACATAGTAGAGTCCAGGTAGAGGGAGTTTTAGTAACAGAGTGTGGGAGACGTAACGTGCCTACCCCTTGGCCCTTCAGGGATTCGACCACCAGGGTTGTTCATGGATCGCCGCTCTTCAGGCGCAAGGGCTTTGCTAGCGCTCTTCATTCCTCATAGGCCCAAGGGATCAGTCGAGTCCCGTTTATGAGGCCAATTGCACTCCATTTTCAACTACCCATGTGATACGTTAATGAGTGGTTGGTTGGTTTTTATTATTTTGATTTTTAAATTGAAGTAAACTTATTTGAGTTCCAATTCTATAGCTTATTTTGTACTCTATGGGTAAACCAAGCATTGCTCCCATTGCGTTGCCCTTGGGGCTATGCTTAATATTTTTCAAATTACATAAATTTAGAGGAGCGTTAAATATATCAAAAATATTTAAAACACTTAGAATTAGTTACTCCCTTTATTTATCATAGATTAGTTAACCCATTACCCCCTATATCTCTCTCATATTTATTTCAAAATAGGGGGATGAGGAACTCAAAATAAAACGATTGTCATGATAACTAGTACTACCAAATTCTTTGGGAGGCATCCAGATAGTAAAAGTCACACACATATTGCACTTGAGATGAGGATAAAACCATGAACACCGAATGCAGTTAAGTGGGTTGAATCTAGTATCTAGGCAGTTGAGTTCAATGTACCATATATACGCACCGAGGTAAGTATGAGAGCAGCTTTAAAGCCTGCATCTAAGCAGTTCAAGCGTGGCGATGCCCACCTTGTACCAGCTCAATACAGCACAGCTCACTTTACCTTGTGCAGTGATTAGGGAACGCATCATGATGCCCAACTTGTGCCACAATTAGGGAGGGTATCACACATTTCGAGCCAATATATATCAAAAACAATATATTTGCCGTTGTTCCAATCTGCCCTACACAAAGAAGCAGCAGTATAGAGTGATCAACAAATTGAAGCACCAGACTTGTGACAAATTATAGTATAAAGGAATCAATAGAGATGAACAGCATCGACAAACAAACATTGGCATCTAAGCATTAAGAAATCCCGCCAAACTCTGGAAGAAATACAAGAGTAGTTACAGGCACCTCATGCACATGGTTCCTCCTATCATATCTACACTGCAGTTACAATGAACATAATAAAGTCTAAAGAAAAGAAACAGTTAATAAGCCGAAGATACACTTTGAATTGCACTGGGGATGAATAGCGATGTCATCAGCCAAGGCCACCTTATTTACAGATCGTAGCACCTTGTAGCCTACCCTTTAAGTTTAAAAGATTTGCATCTAAGCACATATCCACAGTTTGGTCCAAAAGATTTACTTTTGACAGTACATAAACATCTGGAAGAGGTCTTCATTTGACAGGGTAAACGTTTATAATTAATGACTGACATGCCCACGAACTAACAAGGAAACATTTACCGTCACCCATGAATGTTAAAGTCAAAGCAGTCCCCAACAACTTACCCAAAGGTTAATTTACCATTGACCTTGTCTAATTGTCATATAATGGCGAAAGAATTCTCTTTTTCCTCTCTTGGGGAGTGAGAGTTAATGAGAAAAGAAAATAAGTGTAGAACATAACATCAACATTTACAATCTAGTGAAGAAGAGTCCAGGAAGAAAGGAATGAATCACTCAAATTTTCATATCCCCTCTTGTGGTCTGCATCAATCCTTACTTAGTTGTCCTTCCAGTTTCTAGTACTTTAAAGATTCATAATGTCAATTAGCTTATCCCATAGGGTAGCATATACAATTCACCAATATACTCACAGGGAAAGAATTTACATAAATGGCCATACCTATTGAGTCGTGTCCTCCGCAAACCTGGCATCAAAGGGAGCAGAAAGGTGGGAGTGCAATGAGCCACCACTGGATCCAGAACCCTGCTGCAGTTCAATCACAAGCCATCTCACTGCTTTACTCATTTGTTCTAACCTTACAGCACTGATGGGTGGTAGACCAGCAACAGGCTGGCCAGTCCTCCCAGCCACCGAGCCAGTGGCCTCATCTACCAAACACTCGGAACCTATTCTCTGCTTCACAGACTCCACAAACTCCTCAGCTTGATCACAAGCCACCCTAAATAACTCCCAACGCTGTTTGAAGTTCTCCAGAGCAGCATCTGTGACTGTTGTTTTGTGGGCTCCCGATGTTTCTTTTGCTTCCAGGACCCCAGCAGCAGCGGCAACAAAGTCCTGATATGCGCTATTTAGAGCATCTACAATGTTATCCATCACACAATCCTGACCAGCACAAAGGGTAGTATCAAAAATCACACCTAGTGTTGAGATCAAAGGTAATGGCATACAGCAAGCATAATAGTTCAATGAAATTGCAGGCTTTCCTAAGCAAAACAAGGTCAGCTTCAATAAGCTTAGTTTACAGAAACCAAAAAAATAACTACCAAGTAAAAAGCATTTACGACCCAAATCAATAAAAACATAATTGCACAAAATGACAGCAAAAGACATAGTGCATGTTTGGCACGCAGCTTTAGCTTTTGGAACAATAAAAGTTCTCAAAAGCTTTGTTTAGATGGAGCAGCTTTTGCAAGAGCTTTAGCTTTTGGGAGGGGGTCAAAAGCTCCCAAAAGCTTTTTTTGTGAAAGCTATCAAAACAAACTTTCACCCAAAAGCTGAAGCTAAAATCTCATAGCTAAAGCTCACAGCTAAATCTCACAGCTACAGCTGTTTGCCAAACATAGCCATACTATTTTCCTTGATGTTAACCCAAGATGTATCTCCAAGAAATCCATACCAGTCAATCACTCACTGTCTCTGAGAAGGCTCCAGCCTTGGGCAGGGTAGAGAGGGTCAGCTAGGCTGCATGAACAGACACAGTGGGGACTGAAGAAATAACATTGAAGAATACTAAGACATACATAATGATAATTAAAAAAAAAAAAAAAATTACACGAAGGCTAATAAGAAGAAATTGATATATCTTTGAAAGTGTAGGCTGCATCTCAAGGGATCAACGACATCGTCATTCGAAAATTTTATAAAGCATCAACCACAACTCACATAAACCAAAGCTCAACTGAAACTCAAAAAAAANAAAAAAAAAAAAAAAAAAGCACAAACAAAATATTAACTATACCTCTAGCCAAAACAATCTCCTTCAAACATGCTCCAATCTCCAAGTATAAGGGTACCCATGATTAAGATCATTATAGTAATTTAGTAGTATACAAGTTTAAGACTAGGCTATTCATTTTCATACTGACCAATAACAAAATATTGAATCAAACTAGTACTGTTTTGGTTTTCAGCTGAGCTAAAATATCGATAGAAATAAAACCATCAACCATGCCTTCCTTTCGGAGGAGGACAATATTCTTAAGTACCAACTAACTCACATAGGAGGCACCAATTAGATAACAAATTATGTCTTGGGTCTCAGTTTGAACGTTTAGCTACTAGTACACTCAAGCTTCTTTACAAAACATGGTGAAATGAAAAATAACTGGCTAAAGAGCATTTACTTGATCTTTTCATGCAACAAAAACCTACAAACTAGGAGGATTGTTCATGAATACTAGTAACAGATATTTGAACCATTTCCTATGTCACAAAAAGGTAATGAAGGATTGTTCATGACTTGAGCACAAATCATTATGATTTCTGAAACAAAATGCCTTAGAGGTTCACGCGATTGATCCCAAGTAGTGCAAGTACCACATAACGATTAGTCTTCCTTCAGATAAATATACGACGATCAACCAAGCTAGTCACCATTGAATAATTAGTGATGGGATGATGATGCCGGGCTTCGAAGATCTTCTTGAGTCCAACCACTGACAGGCGTCTCAAGGTCTGGTCTCATGTCAAGCACTTCGGAAGAATCACTAGGGAATGCATCTGGATAAGTAGCCATAACTTTGGCTTTCATGCTCCTCAACTTGAGAAATATGTGATCGAGGTCTGCTTTCATTGACTTCAAGAGACGAGTATTTCTTGAGAAGTCGGCCATGACTTCTGAATAGCAATTCTCTGAGTATTCATTGAAATGAGTAAGAACTGCATTGCTGTCCTGTAATCTTCCCAATATAAGGTGCTGCGTTTGCTTGAGCGATTCAATAGCTTGTTCATCAACTAGGCTTTTTAATTCACGGGAAACCTCACTAGACGCAGTTCTTGTTGCTGCCACGTCTGATGCTCCCATCTCTGAATCATTGATGTTCATTAGAGTTAAATTTATAGTGTTTTTGAAAGCTTATTGTGGGACGAGGGGAGTATTATTTTTTACTTTTTATGGTTAGTAGATTAATAATCAATGGCTAATGAGCATAATACATTTCAATTCATTCTTGCAGATTTAAAACAATAACTATCCTTATTTACACAAATACAGTACAGAATAGAGGTACAAGGTCTTGGTCTATAATAACTAAGAAAAAAAAAATCAATGAAAAATACACAGTATATATGCAATTGAACAAGTTATACTCTTAATTATTCTGTCCATAACTTTTATTCATGTTGCTTATATTTAAATTATTGATCTTGCCTTTCTGAGCTTTCCAAACTGGTACAAGTGGTTAGGGCCCAGATTATTGTCATTCCCTTTATCTTGTTGAAAATTTAAGCCCAATCTTAGATGAAGTTTGATCTTTTACAAGTTTGNAAAAAAAAAAAAAAAATCATTACTTGTGATGATCCAGTACAATAGGAGGTATCATAGTACTATTAAGTAGCCAAAATTGGCAGTAGAATCTATATTTTTGGCCCATTGACAATTGCATTTGAGTGATTGTTTGAGTCTTTGATCTGTTTTCTGTTTGTCGAGAACTCATACGGGTTTGTAATGAGAAATGATTGAACATTTGTGATACTTGTTATTGTATTCTATTTGTAGAGAAGTAATTAGTAAAGATGTTAACTTCATGTCTCTCTTATTTCCCTTGCACTTTGCTGGCAATGTAAAGATAACATCAACCCTTCTTCGTCTTTGGTTGATAGGTGGTCAGGTTTTATGAAGCCATTCAGGTACATTTCTTTTTATATTCACCCCAAATTTTTGTGTAGAGGGTCTAGCTGAAACTTATACTCCATGATTTTTGTAGCTCGAAAGCTACTGTAATGATATCATTGGCATTGATCTCGGCACAACTAATTCATGTGTGGCAGTCATGGAAGGAAAGGTTTGTTTCTTGTGTTCCTTTACTTTTATTTAAGTAGAGCTATTCACTTAAGTTTTCTCTAACCCTCTAATCCAAGTTAAATTGGAAATAGGAATGTCTATTTTGTAGAATGCAAAGGCGATAGAGAATGCCGAAGAAGCTCGGACCACACCGTCTGTCGTTGCCTTCACCCCAAAAGGGGAGTTGCTAGTGGGAACACCTGCAAAATGACAAGCGGTTGCTAATCCGTCAAGCACCTTTTTTGGGACCAAACGTCTTATAGGGAGACGTTTTGACGATTCTCAAACTCAAAAAGAGATGAAAATGGTTCCTTATAAGATATTTAAAGCTCCAAATGGAGATGCATGGGTCGAAACTAATACCGGGCAACAATATTCTCCAAGCCAAATTGGGGCGTTTGTTTTGACTAAGATGAAGGAGACTGCAGAGGCTTACTTATGGAAGAACATCACTAAGGCTGTAATTACAGTCCCTAAGTACTTCAATGACGCTCAGAGGCTAGCAACAAAAGATGCCGGAAGAATTGCAGGTCTTGATGTGGAACGAATCATAAATGAGCCTACTGTTGCTGCTCTTGCATATGGGTTGAATAACAAGGAGGGTCTTATTGCAGTTTTTGATTTGGGAGGTGGTACTTTTGATATCTCTATTCTCGAAATATCTAATGGTGTCTTGGAGGTAAGTGTCTATTCCAATTTGACTTGTCATTTTGACTTCCCTCCACGGTCGTCGCATTGATAATATTCCAACAGGTCAAAGCAACCAATGGTGATACATTCTTGGTAGGTGAAGACTTTAACAATGCATTGGTAGAATACTTGTTAAGCGAGTTCAAGAAAACTGAGGGCATTGATCTATCACAAGACCGGTTAGCTTTGCAGAGGGCAAACAAACAATAAGTATGGGTTTGGGACATCCAATACCCATTCTAAAATCCTGAAAAACATGAAACAAGCGGGGCCTATGGTGATGGCTTTACATAAGTGCATATAATGGCTACAATTTGCTGGTATGAATGATACAACGAAAGTTCTCTTTTCAAACTGCTCAAAGATACTTCCTTGTACATGGTCTCGCTTTGTTGAAGTAAGTGGAACAACAAAATTCAAAAAGTCAAACTCACTAACAACATCCCCAAGAGAGAGAGANAAACAAATCCAATACAAAACCTAATACTTCAATTGAAAGCAGAAACAGCAAAGGGGAGCCAGCAAATTAAGGCAATACATAATAAACCCAAAAAAACCACGACAAACCCTAGATAATCGAAATTTAAGGCTGTTTAAAACCGATATCCGAGTTAACTCACTATCCAAATCCAAGACGAAAACTTTCGAATACCCACAAAACTCTCATCCATTACCCTAAACAAGTTTGTTCCTGAACAATGTTATTCAAATTCAAGTCGACACTTACCAGGTCACTAAAATCCCCCAAATTCATACAACCAAAACGATAAAACTAGGGTTAACAAATTCACTTGAACTCAAAAATTAAACTCGAAAGAGAGAGAGAAATGTACCGTGAAAGAAACTGAGTGACGAGTAACAAGTGAGAGTGAGTCGGAACTTATGGGTGGATAGCTGGACGCGAAGAGCCGGAGACGAGGAGATGAAGAGCGATGGCGATGGGGGCGATATGGAGTTTGGTGGGAAGGAATAAGCTACGAGCGTTTTAGGTTTTCCGAAGGTTTATCTGATTTTCAAAGCCACCTATGTATCATTATTCATGTATCATGTATGTGAGGTGTTATACATATTACCCTCTTATATTGGGCTCGCCCGGGGGGGTCAATTTTCTGTTTTGTTTTTCCAAAAAAAAAAAAGAAAAAACATCCTGCTAAATCTTAATATTAGGATGGGATCCCAACTAAAATATTCTTAAGATGCCAAGACATCAAATGCTATGCAAACAAGATCAATCTGGCATAATTGACAAGATTCAACCTTCTAGGATTACTAATTTGTTCTTATACTCAATGTTCAACCGTCACAGCAGTTAGAGTTAGACAATCATTAAGCAACAGATTGTTGATATAAACTCTTCAATCAACAAAACCACATCATCCTCACTTCGATCGATTTGAAAACCCTTATCTTGGAGTTGGAATACAAACCTAAGTTGCACAAAATCATACCAAAGTACGTAACAAATTTACAAAAATCAACCGAGACATTAGATTAGGAGCCGACCCTAAATCAAATTGAGCTCAATTCGTACAAATTCAGCTCGAAACACTCAACAAATTCACACAAATGACAACAAAAGTGTACATTATCAAACCCTAATTCAAGACTCAACCCAAACAACTCAGAAATCAAACGAAGAATAATTGTGTTCAACTGCAAATCGAAGCAAGATGGACGAAATATGAAAATAAAAATAAAAAATACGAAGGGAAGAGAGATCAAATTGCACCTCCCTAGCTCGCAGTGGGATCGAAGATGACAATGTGCAACCACGAATGGGGGAGAGAGAGAGAGGGGGAGAGGGAGAGAGAGAGAGAGAGAGGCAACCAGCTAGCGGTAGCAGGAACTGAACGGGGGTGGACGGAGGTGGCATTTGAGAGGCTGTCTATCAGGCAAGTCACAGAATGAGGGTCTGGTCTCGAACAGCGTCTTCTGCTTCATATATGGAATACCGTGTCTACCGAGTTTGATGGATCTACATAGTCTTACCTTTCTAACCAGTAGAGAGGCGGTAAACTTAACTAATTTAAACGCGTTAGAGAGAACTAAATGTAGAATGGTTGTAACAAAAAGAGTTACGTCTTAGGCTTGTTTGTTTTCATCATTACCATTTAGTTTTCATTTCAATTCGGTTAAGCAACACTCATCTCTATTTAGTTGAAATAAATATGGCCATATAGAATAACCCCTCAACAAAACATGGGGTAAGATAGCTAAAATTGGAGATCCATCAAAGTACATACTCCCTCCGTCCCGGAATTAACTTTCAAAAATTGGGAGGGCACATGATTTTAGGTGAGTGTGTTTAGACAGATTTGCCCTTGTAGTAGAAGGAATAAAAAATAAAAAGGGAATTTTATGTGAGAGATTAAAGTAATAGAAAGATATATTATTGTAGAGAATAAAGTAATAGAAAGAGATAGAGTGATTGGAAAGAGAGAGTATATTTTTTATTGTATTTGTGAGTTAGTGGAGGGGTATTATAGGAAAGTTATGGGATTTTATGGGTTATGAAAGCTAATTTTGGACAAAAAATATGGTGTTTTTGAAAGCTAATTGTGGAACGGATGGAGTATTATTTTATACCCTGTGGTCGTATTCTATGAACAAGTGTTGACTTTCTAATAACTTTGTCAAAATGTAATAGATGCTTTGCTCTCTCACGCTTTTTATCCCCTGTGGTCGTATTCTATGAGCAGGTGTTGCTAGGCTTGCTGCCAGATGCTTATCTGCAGTCTTAGCATATGATAGCACACTATATATTGTGGATACATTTGACACTGCCCAGGCTAAATTTGATGACATTCTGAGCTCTCCATCAATTGTGTTGCCTGTGATAAAGATAAAAAGCCTAACTAAGGGAAAGCAGCCAGACACTTCATTGATACTCTTGATCAATAGTGCATGGGCTAAAGCAAAAGAATCTACAACTATGAAGAATGAGGTATTATGGCAAACTTGACGCACCTTTCTTTGCGATGATACTTGTACTTGCACCCAATGCGAGTACTTCCCCGTGATCTCAATTTCCTAATTATATTTTGCAGGTAAAAGATACTCCCTCCGTTCACTAATGAAGGTTACGTTTGACTTTTTGAGCCGTTTTTGACTCAAGGCTACACTTCATATTTTTGGATAATAAAATCCCCAAATTTGACAAAAATATCCACTTGCATACCCTTCATGTATAGTGTCATAATTATCTTTTTTAAGGGTATTTGGGTAACTTTATCTCCCTCCAAAGTGGGGAGATGAATAGTGTCGCGTAACCTTCATTAGTGAATGAAGGTAGTATAATGTATCGTCTGTATAAAACAATGAAAAGCAGTATGAGGAGTATAGCCCCAAAAGAAATTAAACTACTAAGCACTTGCTTAATATCACAGATCCTGAAGAGAGATTCTCGGCATTGGCTATGGCTTTTTGCCCTAGAAGTGATCATGAAGCAAAGGATCCTAATGCTCATTACACGTAAGGCACATATAGAACTTTAATTGGGCAATATTTGAACCAATGAAATGGGATGTTTTTATTTTGTCGATCTAATGTATCATATGCTTCCTTGTGCCTCGGATTGATCAAGACGCCAAAGGAGCTGCACAAATGGATAAAAGTTATGCTTGATGCATACCATCTAAGTCAAGAAGAGACGGAGAATCGGGAAGCCAAGCAGATAAATGAAGCCGTAGTTATCCAAAGGCTTTTCATTCTCAAGGAAACAATAGAGGAGTACTTGGAACGCGATGTCAAAACTGATGCATAAGCTAATAAGTCAGGGGAGGAAGAATTTTGAGCTTCTTGATTCTGCTGACCTTACACCACCAGCTTAACATTTTATAAACTCAGCCATTGCAAAACCAACCTTCTATGGACGATGAAGCCAACAAAGACCATTTGCCTCTTGTACATAATACCCCAAAAAGCCTGGCATGTTAGACATGCTATGTGGTATGGAATTACTATGGATTCCACTCTTCTTTGCAATGGCAGAAGCCTCGTGCAGTGGATTAAACAAGTTGAATGGCATTATGGTAGATGCTACAATTGATCAAATCTCAATTTCTTTAAAGCTTTGAGCATTGTCCATGCTGGGGCCGTTTGATGGGTTATTGGTATATGATGTGGCACTATGAAGGGTGCTATTGTTGATCAAATCTCGTTTACAGAAATTGTCTGTTTACAAGTGATTTCTCTGTCACAGACACTATTCTCTATGATGTGAATATATGATAGATTGATCTTGATGCCATAGAGATTGTAAGGTGAGAGCATCCTGTTGTAAGTCAAGCTATGTGTATGTGAAGTACTCATATAGTGGTCCTTCCCTAACTTTCGCTGTGGAATGTGGATTATCAAGCAACTTATCATCGTTCTCCAAGTTTTCGAGATGTTCTTGAATATATACTGTGTATTTTTCATTGAATTTTTTTTCTAAGTTATTATAGACCAAGACCTTGTACTGTATTCGTGTAATTAAGGATAGTTATCATTTTAAATCTGCAAGAATGAATTGAAATGTATTCTGCTCATTAGCCATTGATTTTTAATCTACTAACCATAAAAAGTAAAATAATACTCCCTCCGTCCCACAATTAGCTTTCAAAAACACCATATTGTAGTCCAACATCATAGAAAACTGATCCTAGCATTATGCATTTGATTTCATGCTCAAGTGTAATAAACAAAGCTAACATCAATTACAAACAAAACAACACAAAACAAAAACAACAATTCATCAGAACCCTAACATAAGAAACAAATTCAAAAGAATTCAAACCACAAATGAAATTCAAAAATCTTGAACTATAAACTATAAAGTGAGGGAATGAACAAAGTAAAAGATTTCTCTCTCCTCATCACATGAACTCCAACACGGCAACACCATAAAAAAAAAAAAAAAATCTAACCCATCACAAATTAAATTTCCACAAATAGAGGATGGTAACGGGAAGGTCTAAATTGATAAGGCTTGAGGAGGATCTGTAAGTAGCATATTCCCCATAGCCAGGATTGTGCTCAAAGACTAGCAAAATACTGGAACAATAATACAAACTCCAAAACAAATCATAAGCAAAACAAGAACAGAACAATCCGAATAAATAGCTACCCACCATTAGCCTTTCTATATACCAGATCAAAATTTAACCAACAATCATAAAAATTGTACAGCCCTAATTCAAATTCAGCGACAAACCACAACAAAATTTGTGAGAAAATAGCCCAGAATTTTCGACATCTCCAAGACTCCAATTTCTGGATTTCAGATTTCAGAAAAGAACAACAAAATTATGCTCAAGATAGATCTAAAGGGCATACCTCTTGTGGTGGTTCTACGGTAGGGCCAGCGTCGACGTGGGGTGGTGGAGGCTCAGGAAGCAGCGCCGACGATGTGGGGTGGTGGGGTGAAACGCAGGCTGGGGTTGGGGTGGGAGGTTGTGCGCTGGTTTGAACTTTGAACAAAACACACAATGGAGGAAGGGCCAAGGGGTTTAGGAATTAGGAGAGAGAGAAAAAAATCAGTCCCTTTATTCTAATATATGTGATACTCAATTCAGTTCAATTTAATTTAGTTTAATTAAGGGGTAAAATGGTCATTTTACATACCCCAGCTAACGGAATCTACACGCCGTTAACCTATTTGGGTACGCTGTGCATTTTTTGAAAGCTTGTGAGTACTGTGTGCAAAAGTCAGCAAGTTTGGTCACGCTATGCATTATCTCAAAATTCATGGGTATCCCGTGAAATTTCCGAAAAATCAATAAAAGGACATTTTAGTCCTTTATTCTAAAATGTGATATTCAGTTCAGTTCAATTAAATTTGGTTTAGTTTATTTCGATTCAGGTTAGCAATTTCAATCTGCATTCAGTTCAATTAAGTTCAAGTTAACTCAGTTTAGTTCAATTTAATTCGGGTTGGCAAATTAGTTCTTCTCTCATATATTACTATTCTTTTAATGCTTATTTAGTTCAATTCCAGTAGTTTCAATGGAAAAGAACACATTCTATGAGTAATTGTATAATTGACGGGTGTATTAGGTACTAACTTTGTATTTTTGTATGTTTGGATACTTATCTTTATTGTTTCTCTTTTCCAGGTGTTGTTGTAATTTTTGAGGTGCCGATCACGTCCACACTCTTTTTAAACTTGATAGGAAGGGAGAATGGAAATAAGATGAATCTATCGGGGAGAGGTAAAAGGCTATGGTCACCGACTCATTGAGCAAAAGAGCGGAGTGGCGAAGATGGCTATAATGGTATAGTTAAGGATGGCTTTTGGTTCCAAAATAGTAACAAGCTTTGTTTTTTTTTTTTCCCCAAACAATGCATAGTTCTTATACTTTTTTCAAGGTCAAAAGGCAATGCTCTAAAGCTCTTGCCAAACATAGCATAAGCCTACAATTATTTAAGCTGGATGAGAAGGGGACAAAAAGATGTATCTAGCATGGAGGGGGTGAGGCTATGATCACCGACTCACTGGCCAACACAATTTATGAAAGAGAGGAGGGGAGAAAGTAGGCATTATTTGACATGCCCAAAATACTAATAAAACACAATTGATAAAGGTTTAGGCATTGGGCACTCCCTTTAGGATGAGATGACACGGCACAATAGGACAACGAAGCATGATCGACTGTGCCATAACCTAGTTACCCCTAAACACAACGTCTTGGCACGAGGCACTACCCAACGCGTCTCCAAGCACTATCATTAGTTAAAGATAGTTTGACTAAAGTGGGGGTGGGATGCGTAAAGGATACTTGTGTCATTTTCATAAATCCGGTTTCGGTTTAATGTATGGATAATATAGATTTATCGAAAATTAATGAGACTTGGGGATAGGAGTTGGCAACTTGGTAAGGGTAGGCAATCAAATGTGAGCATATATTAGGGTGTGTTTATTTTATCATTTCCATTTGAAAATCAGTTCAGTACAGTTCACCAATTTAATTTATCTCTTACATATTATTATGCAATTAGCTCCCACTCAATTAGTGTGATACTAACTACTCTCTCCGTCCCAAAATCAGCTTTCATAAAGTGGAATGGCACAAGATTTTAGGAGAGTGTATCTAGACTTGATCTGCCCTTGTGATTGGAGAGAGAAAGAGTTTTTTTTTTTTTTTTATTGTATTTGTGAGTTAGTGAAGGGTATTGTAGGAAAGCAATAGAGTTTTATGGTTTTTGAAAGCTAATTTTGGGACAAAGAATTAGGTGTTTTTGAAAGCTAATTAAGGGACGGATGGAGTTTGCTATATGTCACTGCATGAATACTTGTTGATTTTGATTTTTGTGGAAAAAAAACAATTCTTTTAACAAGGTAGGATATAATACCCAGTTTTACTCTTTCGTTTGGAAAGAACTGTTTTCAAGTTTCGAGGACGAAATTTCTTTTAAGAGCAATAAGATGTAATACCCCAAATTTCCAGAAAAATATTTTCACATTAATTATTTAATTTCATTATTGAAATTATTAGTTTCGAGTTTCAAAATAGGAGAAGATTGTATTTTATTGATTTTCTTTTTATTTTAGAGTTAGAAATTGGGCCTTAGCTAGACTTTTAAGCCAAATAGAAAACTTGAGAAGTAAAAAGAATAAAATCCTCACCACCTCCTTCACGTAAAAAAAATAAAAAATAAAAAAGAAAACTGTTTTCTCTCTCTTCCTCACTCACGCTCTGCTCTCTCTCGCTCTCCTTGTCTTTGCTTGCGGTGACTCACGCCGGCGACCCACCACCGGTGACCAACCACCGGCGACCACCAGTCTTCTTGTCGGTAATCTCTCTCCTCAATTTTCGTTTTTTTCCGTTTGCTTTACTGTACCATCGAGCCTGCTATGCTTTGTTTTGCTTGCCGCCTAGTACCGGCTGCTTGGCCGTGGAATTGGCTGGCCATGGTGCCTCTTGGGTCGACCAAACACTGGCTGTCCCTCCCCTCTTCTTACACATGAAAGTTTTGACTACTATTGATTTGGTTTTGAACTAAAACCCCGGTCTTTGATTTGTAAACTGATTTGATTTTGAAAACTCTTTACTTGATTGAATTGTTTGAGTTAGAATTTTGACTAAATTCTGAATTTTCAGTTTGTGGGTAATGATTTGGGAATTGTTTGATTGTTAATTAGGTTTGTTGGAGGAGCCTAGTAACCGAGATTGATTGAATTAGGCCGTAAGTTGCGTGGGAAAGGTAATATCAAATGCCTATATCCTCTTCTCACTTCTGAAAACTGTTTTTGATTACGTGCTATGTGCCATGTTCAGTACTATTGTGATATTAGACACTGATTTGTTAACAAGGGATTTTGATCGAGTTTTCTATCAAAATCAAATATTTTGATATGTTGATTGTATTGGCAAATTTGAATATCATGATAAAGTAGAGTGTCAGCATATTTGTACTCTTTAATAGATTGATGCCATGTTTGGTTGGGTATGAATTAGTCATGAATGATCTATACTGTTTGTTGGTGAAACCTTGGTATGTTCTTGGTGGATGGGAGGACTTTTATGCATTTAAAACCCTTTAGAACGTTGCTTCTTGTTTAGTTGGCTAAGCCTTACTGCCTTGGTTCCATTATAAGTGTTGTTATAATATCAGGTTCAGGCTACTGGGAAAGTGAACTTCTCTCTTTGAAATGACTTGCTAATGAGCATTATGATAAGTGGACCTGTTAATTATTTGTTTTTGTGGACTCGTAAAGACAAACATTGATAATGTATTTTTCAATTTGGTTTTTCTTTATTGCATGACCATATACTTGGACTCCTATAAAACATTAATGTAATACTTGAACAATTGAGGGCAAGATAGCTTTCAGGTAGGATCCCCCAAAGGTGAAGAACATAGGCATCCTTTTAGTTGAAGAACACATGGGGCTATGCTACCGTGGAGGCAACTACTAGGTTATTTGACTTGATTTTTGAATTTCTCCCTAAGTGTAGAGCACACGACGAGGCTGTGGTTATCGTGAAGGCAGTTAGTGAGTGTTATATTGATTATTAGTCTTCCTTCTAACTGAAGATCACACGATTGCGATCGTGGAGGCGGTTATGAGGGGTGTGCACACTAGGTACTTGGCCATTTGGATTTGATGACTTGTGATTTAATTTGGAGAGGTTGCGATCTCTAGAGCCATTCTCTTCCCTCTAATGAGATAAATAATTGACTAGTGACTTCGAGTTATGGAGATATTGAAATTGTTGTGCGTGTGCTTGGATATATGTATACTTGTGCATGCAAATGAATTTCAACGAATTTCTAAATGAGGTAAGAAAATGAATTTATGTTTTACAGGGGGTTATATTACGCAGCTTTCACTGACTTTTGTTTTCTTTTCCGTCTCCATTTTTGGATTGATGGGATGTTAGCCTGTTATGATCCACTGGAATCACTGGGGAGCAGATAGCCCGTGTTTCCAGTGAAGAGCGGTTTGACAGATTCAGTACATGTTATTTGTTGGTGAGGTTCGTACACAGTGAGGATTTTGCACGCTTCCGGACTATTTAGTTGGTTTGAGTTACTACGAAGTGGATATTGTCTTTTGATTATTTAGTTTACTTATTATTTGTTATTCAGTTGGGTGTATTAACTAGACAACATAGTTTCATTTGAGTTTTGTTGGGTTTGGTTGAGCTATTCAGCCTTACGCTCATTCGTATGAGTTGGCGTGGCAGCAATGCCCCGGAGTTGTTTAGGATTGTTGGATTTTTATTATGATGGATTTATAATTTGTACAGGTTTTTGAAAGTATAATTTTGGGATGTGTATATTTCAGAGGAAACTTTGCCGGATTTTTAGGCTTGAATTTATTCATTTAGATTTATTTATTGTTAGAAATTCCGGGGTATTATAGTTTGCAACAAATACTATCCATACCGATTGGGGACACTGCCTAGGTTTCGGTTTTAGAAGCCCCCCACCGCCCTATGGTTTTGTGGAAAACGTAGATCCCAGTATTAAATGCAATGTCACTCCTCACTGTTGCTAACTACCCCAATCATTGCTGCCCCCACAACCACCATACATAGCCCTTGACCAACACCATCCGCATAACTACCCACACCATTGCCTTACTTGAAGTGAATCAAACTTAATTTCCAGATCTAGAACCTCAGTTGTGATTTCGGCCATCTAGTGCTGCAAAGGCAGCTTGCAAGATTAAGATTGAAGATGATACTAATGGTGGTTGGAGGTATATGAGAAGAGAGAAGATTTGGGGATGTTTATGTCAACCTAATGAAATCATGGTGGTAAAAAGAAAAACTAATGAAAATGAAACCAATCAACCGAACAAGTGGAGTTTGGTATGGGATTTATAATCCAGACACTCCCTGGTTTGATTCATGATTCCAAACCGATATCTCTTTGAACCAAACGGGGCCATAATGTATTTGGCTGTTTGTCTTGGTGCAGTGTTGGGTTTATTTGTTCAACAGTCATTTTGTCAAAGTTGAATAGGTTTAGGATGTGTTAGTTTCTACTTTCAAGGCCCATTGTTCAACTATTTTGGGGCAAAGAAACGGAAAGGGAACAATTTTCTTTACTTCATTATCAAAACAGAATATTAGGGAGTTCTTTTCCCAACTCCTCCTTAAATTTCAAACTTCCTTTAAATGGGGAAAGAATTTCAAAATTACACAAAGGAAAAAATGAAAAGAAACTTCAAACCTACGTTTCCATTTCCAAATATCTTCAGTCACATTTGTGTATTATAGTTATTGATCTTCTTATTGCCTTACATCACTTATACCTAATGGTGGAAGTGTTGAGTTCAATGGAAAAGCCATTTTCAGGGTTTTGTTGTGCTTCTTGTTTCTTTTTCTCCCTTGTTAACATGAGATTTTTATTTTTTGGGGAATTCCAA
>BSSO01002377.1:0-19527 GCA_030267885.1 Mesembryanthemum crystallinum | reverse complement strand
TTCATGACGCAATTAATCAAACCCAATTACACCTCTCTCGTCTCCATCTTCCCAAAACCGTATAATCCCAGATCACCCCAAGTTTCACAAATCCTTAACTTTTGCAAATCTGGTTCATTCTTTGAAGCTCTCAAGCTCCTAAAATCCACTGACCTAACACAAATTAGCTTAGATGTAAAACCCCTTGTATATGCTTCTCTCTTACAAACAGCTACCAAAGTTCAATCCTTTAATCACGGCTTGCAATTCCATTCTCATATCGTCAAATCGGGTCTGGCTGCTAATAGCCTTGTGGGCAATAGCTTATTATCATTGTATTTCAAAGTGGGTAGAGATTTGATTGAGGCAACGAAGCTGTTTGGTGAATTGTCTGTTAAGGATGTGATTTCTTGGACTTCAATGATTTCAGGGTATGTGAGGGTGAACCCTCGAAAAGCGCTTGAATTTTTCTGGGATATGTTGGGTGTTGGGATTGAGGCCAATGCCTTTACTTTATCTGCAGGAATTAAGGCTTGTTCTGGGATTGGGGATGTGATGCTTGGTCGGTGCTTTCATGGTGCTGTTTATAGAGGTGGGTTCGAGTCGAATCTTGTGATTGGGAGTGCATTGATTGATATGTATGGGAAGAGCGGTTGGTTGAAGAGCGCACGCCATGTGTTTGATCAATTGCCTGAACGGGACTCTGTTTGTTGGTCTTCAGTCATATCAGCCTTGACGAAGAATGATCTGTACGAGGAAGCCTTGGCATGTTTTTGTGTTATGCAAAGGGAATCTAAGTTGGTACCGGATGAGTTTACTTATGGATCGGTTTTGACAGCTTGTGGAAATTTGGGGAGACTGAAACAAGGTAAAGAAGTGCATGCTAGTGTCGTTGCAACAGGACTATGCGGAAATGTGGTTGTAGAGAGTAGCCTGGTAGATATGTATGGAAAATGTGGGCGAGTTTTAGACTCAAAGCGGGTCTTTGACAAGATGAGAAGAAGAAATGCAGTCTCATGGTGTGCTTTGTTAAATGGGTATTGTCAAAATGGGGACTTTAATTCTGTTGTTGAACTTTTCAGAATGATGGATGATCCTGATCTGTATAGTTTTGGAACTGTTATTCGAGCCTGTGCAGGTTTGGCTGCTGTACGACAGGGACAAGAGGTTCATTGTCGTTATATGAGGAAGGCTGGCCAGGGATATGTAATTGTTGAATCAGCTTTAGTTGATCTCTATGCAAAATGTGGTTGTATAGACTATGCACAAAGAGTGTTTAAACAGATGCCTTTTAGAAACATGATATCTTGGAACTCGATGATATGTGGTTTAGCTCAGAATGGTAAAGGTCTCGAAGCAGTCCACTTATTTGAACAGATGGTTGAAGAGGGAAATAAGCCCGATTATATTAGTTTTGTTGGTGTCATCTTTGCTTGTAGTCATGCTGGCTTGGTTGATCAGGGACGACAATATTTTATCTCAATGATTGAAGACTACGGAATAAAACCAGGAACTGAGCACTGTAATTGCATGGTGGATCTCCTAGGCCGAGCCGGGTTGATAGAAGAAGCTGAAAATCTGATAGAGACAGCTGAGTGTAAAGACTCCTCTCTGTGGCCAGCTCTTCTTGGCGCTTGTACAACCAGCAGAAAGTCTGATGCAGTGGAGCGCGTTGCGCTAAAAATGATGAAACATGAACCAAATAACCATTTAAGTTATGTGCATCTCATCAATGTTTACAAATCTGATGGTCGTTGGGATGATGCTACAAAAATACGGAAGTTGATGGAAAATCGAGGGGTGGACAAATTGCCTGGAAGGAGTTGGGTTGAAAACGGAATGGGGTTTCTTCAGAAGGGTAACAGTAATATGGATCAGAAAAGCGATTTGTCACCTGTGGAAACTGCTGTTGGGTGACACAAGAACTGGGTAATGTTGCAATTGCGAAACGGATGGCGATAGAATCCAGTTCCCAGTTCCAAGTTCCAATCTGTCAATATAGTATACTGATAGAAATGAAATTCAGATCTTCCGTGCCAGTTGTGAAGGTTTGTTTCTCCACAGAATGGATCTGGAATTTAAACCGAGTAATCTGTGCAGATGAAGATTCTTTTAAGTGCCAATACTGATGTAAATAAAGTTCCTACATCAAATACTGTTTGGCCTTTGTGTTCCTATGTGAAAAGAATGCCATGGAAGACACTCGATTACTGGCAACTTCTGGCATCACTGATACCTGGTTGAAATTTTGTTAATCTCATCCTTTGTTCTGGTTTATCGAGCCATGAAAGTAATTTGTGCAGTTTCGGCCCCTGGACTTTGGTTTTCTTAACCAGTGTCCACTGTATAGGTGTTCCATGATCATTTTCTTCCTCATATCAATACTTAGGTGAAACTGTTGCTAGTTCTGTATTTCAAAATGATATCAACCTACAGATTACCAACTCTTGCTGTTGGCTGCATAGGTCAAACATCCTTCTGTTTCATTCCAATTTTTTTGTAATGCTGAGACTCCTGAATTTAGCAATTGTAATTAGTCAATGGCCGCAGTGAAAAACTTGAAACCATTTCGGTTCAAACATAATGCCAACAATTTAAACGTGATATTTCTATGGCTCATGTCCGGTAATATGCCTGGAAAGGTCAGAGGACCAAACTAGATGTAAAGTGAATCAAATAATGGGCCGCTATGCCGGAGCTGGCCACGTCTTATCTGTTTTTGAGCCTATTGCAGTTGCAAAATCACAGTTACCTGTGGAAGTATGCTTTCATTATCATGCAACCATTACCAGAATCGCAACTGTGATCACTATTTGATTCCCTCCATCACTCATTCAATTGGGGAAGAGACCAGACAGGCCCTATATTCAGGGCACTCAAAAGTGAAAAACATAGAAAAAATGTTGCCTGCAGATGAGCGAGATTTGTAAAACCAGAACTCCAGCACGCTCCTTGATCTGCTTCTGTTACAAATAAATCAAATAGTGACCCCCCCAAATCAGAGCATGTAGGTGATTAGGAGAGAGAATATGAACAGAACGCAATTCATGTTAGGATGAGTAGAGAGTTCAAGCAGCCATTTTCTGTTCCGTCTTCCTTCCGTCTGTGATAATCAAATGTGCTGATGGGCACGGCATGCTACTTTGTGGTGACAACAATAAGGTGTGTATTTAAAAAAGGATTCCAATTCCTGTGCCAAAGCCATGAATAAATGACTCACACAACAGTCGACTGTGGTTGACAAACTATCTAGAGTTTTACAATGCACAACTTTTGCAGAATCCTTCTACGATTGCACAATATATTGATTTATTTAAATTATATTTACATTCTTGTGCTCGCACACATCGCCCTATATTGGCATTGTAGGGTTTTCTCAAGATCCTTCAGCCGACACGTGAACACGACACAACATCGACACGCCAACACAATACAACACAACACCGACACGCCAACACAATACATCAGCCTTTATATCCCCTATAATGGCGCTTCCTAGTGTCTGTTGGTGTCCCAAACTGTGTCCATGCAACCTACATAAAGATGGCTATTCCACCAAAATAATGGAGAAAAAAGGTAGGGCAGTATCACTAGTTACTACTCTCGTATAACCTATGTAGTTACCTGCAAAAAGATCATTTGAATAAATTACAAACCTTTTTACAGAACAAAATAATCTTGCTGCACATCTTTGCCTATTTCTCTTGTGTTGCATCAAAAAATACACATGTACAGTGTACAATCGAAGAGGCTATTACATAGTACAAACAGTTTCAAGCTGTGAATGATTCAGGTGTCCTCCCCAGGCTCTGATTCAATGTCAGACTCGGAATATTGAATTGATTCAGTTTCAGACTCGGAATATTGATTTGAATCAATTTCAGACTCGGAATATTGATTTGAATCAAAACCAAGTCTCATCTCTTGGCTTACCATTTCTGCAAGATCAGTCCTGTTCGCATTTTTATAGGCATTCAGGATGGCATCGAACAAGGATTCATTGGCCTCGATCTCTTCATATTTCAGCTGACCATAAATTCGCTTCACACCTTCGACCATATTTGCTCTACCATAACAGTTGACAAGATATATGTAAGTAACAATATCAGGAGCAAGCCCCTCATCTTGCATCCTCATGAAAAGATTCAAAGCCTTTTCGGTTTCCCCACATGCCCCATAAGCATATATTGCAGCATTATAAGCAAAGAGATCAAGATGCACAGGGACTTTTGTAAATATCTCACACGACTCAATCGCAAACGCATGTAAACCCACTACGGCAAAAACACAAGTTATGACAGCTTGCCTTGCATATGGTTTCCCTTCTTGGTAAGATGCCTGTAGCTGCTGTACTGCCTCACTTGGTATCCCGCCCTTCTTCAATACTGTAAATAATACTTTGAAGGTACTATTGTCGGGCAAGATTTTCCGACTTGTCATCTCATATAAAAGTTCACCGCAATCTAGTAGCTGGCCATTTGTTGCATAACATGCCATTACCTTATTAAAAGATGCCACATCTATCAGCAAACCAGATTGTTTCATTTCTGCAGCAATTTCTACAGCTTCATCAATCATCCCCATGTTCTTGTACAGTTTCATCATGGTGGCAAATGTGATACCATTTGCTTGTCCCTTTTGTGTCAAGTCATCAAACATCACTTTAGCCTCTGAAACTATTCCAAATTCGGCATAGAGACTGATCATACTATTTGAAGCAACTATATCTGGACCACCATCAAATTGCTTCAATGACTTGTACATCTCTTTTGCCCCCTCTAAGTACCCACCCTTGCTATATGCCTTCATAAGGGAAGTCAGGACAATCTGGTTTGCATTAATACCATCATCTTTCATCATCTGGTAATAATGTAAAGCTTCTTCGGTGCGACCAGCTTCTGCAAACCCATTAATCAAAGCCCCATAAACAACTTCAGTTGCTTTCAATCCTGCCCTTGCCATGTCTTGGAAGATGTTGATGGCGTCAGGTAGCAAGCCTAGACGTGCATAGCTAGCAACCACAGCAGAAAATGTTTGATAGCTTGGTTTCAATCCAGCTTCCTCCATTTGGATTAGAACTTCATTTGCTTGGTCCACTAAATCACCTCCAGCAAACATTTGGATCAGGGAATTATAAGTGCACTCATCTGGCCAAGTTCCAAAATTCCTCATGCCTTTGAAGACTGAAAGGGCCTTCTCATAGAGTTTTGCCTTACCATATGCTTTGATCATCACATTATATTCTAAGATATCCTTCTTTTGTCCTGCCAAGTCCCTCTTAGCATGGAACACAACCTCAGCATCAGCCCAAAGTCCCTTCTCAGCATAGACATCCATAATTGCTGCATATGTCTTTGATGACAATCCTCCATCAAGCTGACGCTTCTCAAAAAAAGTTCGCGCCTGCTCAAGAAATCCCTCATTTATGTACATCTCAATAATACCAGGGACAGAATGTTCATCAACTTGTTTGTTTGATTTTTCCAGCTCTCTGATAACAGTTTCGGCTTCTTGAACCATACGCTTCTCACACAGCACGTGGAGAACAGCTCTATAGGTTACAATATCGGGTTTCCTAATCTTCCAGTAACATTGCAACGCAGCATCAATATTACCAACTTGAGCATATAAAGAAAGCAATGTGTTGTAAGTTTTAGTATCAGGTGATAATCCCCTTTCTTCCATCTTCGTAAGCAAAGCTTCAGCCTCTGACAAATGGCCATGACTTCCACACGTGTGAATCATAGTATTGAATGTAATAGTATCAGGCGCCACCCCTGCTTTCAACATTTCAGAAAACACCTCAGCCGCATCATTCAAGCGTCCAGCCTTGCCATACAAATCGATCAAGGTGTTATAAGTAGCTGTAAGTCGAGGCTTACTAACAGTAAATTCCAACTCTGGTACAACTATCCCCTCCGATGGTGAATACCTCCCTCCTATCTTAAACAGCTCTGTTGACAGGAAGTTCTTTAAACTTATAACATTTGAATGAGATTCAGGTACAAATTCATCCATATCATCCCAATCAAGACTTTGAAAATCAACCTTTCCACCTCGCCAATCCTTGTAAAACCTATCAGCCCTATCGAATTCACCAGCATCCTTGAGGACCTTAACAATTGTACTCATTGTCACCTCATCGGGGAAAATCCCTCGGACCCTCATATGCTTAATCCACAAAAGGGATTCCCTACCAAGACCCGCTTTCCCATACACATCAACAAGCATACTGTAAGTATTATTGGTGGGCAAAACCCCATCCCTGGCCATCTCAATCCAGCACAACCTCAATTCATCCCATCTTTGAGCCCGACCCAGTGCCCGTAACACAACATTATAATGAATAACATTAGACCCATAATCATTTTGTGATCTCATCCATTCAAAGATCCTGACAACCTTCTCCCAGTTGCCCTGCTCTTTCAAAATAATAGTCTGTTCCTTAGGACTCAACTTCCCAACATACAGACTAAGGGCTTTCTCAACATCCTCTTCAGTATCTAAAGACCTTAAAACTGAGGGTAAAGTGCCCCCATACCTCTTCTTCTTTCTATTGTTGGAAAATGATGTTTTCTGGGGCAAAACCAATGTATTTGCAACACACTGAAGCTTAAACCCTACAAAAACCCTTGACCCAGATGAGCTTTTGCCCAGATTTCTATGGTGTAAATGAGGATTTTCTACGAAACGCAGTGATTTTAGTGATGCATTACAGTGAAGGGCATTAAACCCTAGAGAAACCCAACAAGCTGATTTGGAAAAAGATTGAAGATTTTGAAACTTACTTGGGGTGTTGAAGTCGTTGTGACCCAATTCCTTGGTACAGTGACAGTGGAGCATCATCCAGCAGAAATTCTGGTGTTTCCGCTTGGAATTGCTCTGAATTTTTCTTTTGGTGGGAGTGAAGGAAAGTGGGAAATTCAAAGTGCCATTGAAAAAAATGCAATTCTCAGCCTCTACCTTGACTTCCTTCTATCTTGTCTTTATGTTTTCTTTTTTCCTTAGGATTTGTTTGCGGAAAACCCCCTTATATAATACACTTTTTGTAAAAAACTCCCTTATATAATTTTTTTTGTGGGGAACCCCCTTATATAATTTTTTTTGTGGGGAACCCGTTACTTTGGCCATAACGAACCCCCTTTGTTCAATTTTCCTACCAGAGATTTTATGACCGATTTGCCCTTGCGATTTTTTTTCAAATGGGTTTTTTTCTTTACCCTTTAGATCTCATTTGATTCATACTTGGCATTTTTGTTGAAATTCATATGCTAAATTTTCCAAAGGTGAAAAAAATACCCATTTGAAAAATTTTCGCAAGGGCAAATCGGTCCTAAAATCCCATAAATTGGTCGGAAAATTGAACAAGGGGGGTTGGTCATGGCCAAAGTAACTTATAAGGGCGTTCCCCACAAAAAAAAAATTATATAAGGGGTTTTTTTTTACAAAAAGTGTATCATCATATAAAGGTGTTCCTCGCAAAAAACTCTTTTCCCTTATTTTTCTTTTTCTTTTTTTTATTGTGGGTTTTTCATTAGCGAATTTAAACATTGGAAATTAATATTCACATGTTTCACTTTGCCTAAAAATAATCCCACTCATAAACTGTCACAATAATGAACTTATTGATAACAGGGTTAAGTTTCTATTAACCCTAATATTTAGCCACCTCAAGCACAACCCCGCTGCTACCAACATCGTTCTCCACCACCAACCCTCCACGAGCCCGGCAAGAAGCCCTCCTAAGACACCCTCCTCCAAATCATGTCGTCTAGAAAATTTACTTTCACTCACTCGCCAATTCATGGCTATGAGAGTGTGAACTCTATCCCATTAGGGTAGACAAAAAGAGTATGGGTATCCAAAATTTTCCACTAACTTCTTCAAAGAATCCTCCGCTTTAGCATGAGCTGCACTTTTCCCAAACACAATCAACGGCCTTTGAACTTGCCTCAGGACCGAAATCACAATCGCAACGTCATTGACGAAGAAAATAGGGATTTGCGAAATGTCAGTGACCTTGCTAGATGTTGGCACCAGCATTGGAGAAGCCGGTGAGATAGTGGATGCAGCTCGGGCGAAGATGATGAGGAGAATGCTTGACTTTCTAGTAAGGTAAACGTAGGCAAAGGTGGCGGAGGTGGTGGTGATTGGAGGTAACAGAGAGTTAACACCGTCATCATTTTAGTTCATTATTTTCAGGGTGGACTTTATGTCTATATATGGGATTATTACAAACCAAAGTGAAATATGATATTATTGTTGTCAAACCACCAATTAATAGAATTACCGTCCATTTAAAACAAAAAAATTAAGATGTTCAAATTTTTAAAACTTTTATGTCTAGGTGCCACGAAGGGTAATCCAAAACAAATTCATTTACAAAATGACAAAAAACATTTACCATAAACAAGTGCACAAAAAAGTTCAAAAATAAAATAAAAACCAGAGAGCCCAGTAACTCACCAAGTTAAAACTACTATGAGGTCTATAGTTTTATTGTGTTTGCTTAATGGAAAAACAACTTTGAGTTCTACAGTATAAACTTTTGAGTTTAATTGTATCAAATGCAGCTATAGCTTATTAGCTTACAACTAGCAAGGAACAGCCTCCGAGCATATTTAGCAGTGGCCAAGTCACGAGTCACCCCACTTAAACAAACATAACAAAAACAAGACATTGTAAAGAGTCTGCATTAAGAATTTGCAAGTAAACACTGATATAAGGTCTCCTGCTGCAATTGCATACAGGACCAGGCGTACTTGCATGAAACAACTGAGAAATACATAATGAATTGCGAAAGAAATTATGGAACTTTTGGCAATTGGCCAAAACCGAGGACCTCAACAACCACCTCAAACGGAAGTGGGGGTCACACAGTGAACCGAACTTCAGTTCAAGTATCTATTTTGATATACAGGTAATAAATGAATCATATGAGCCTGAAAAATTGGACGCCAGGCATTTCAGGGAGGAAGCAAGGTCGGAAAACTGTAATTCATCGGTATATACTAAATCTAGGGCTCGTTCTGCACTCATAGTTATAGTGCTGCCATCATCGTCTGTCTTGCAGCCTGCTGCTTCATCTCTACTGCTTTGCCACTTCCTCGGAAATACGCGTAAACTTGCTGAAAATTTCAAACAGATTGAAGTAAACTGTAAGGCAACTGGTAGGGGGGGGGGGGGGGGAAGAGAGGGAGGTACATTCAGGATAGAGGTTAATATGGAATCAAGAGTCGGTTACTGACCTGAATAACCCAAATGCTAAGCAGTGTTTCCAGGACGAAAAATCCAAATCCAACAAGGTATAAGATCTGTTCAGGAAAAGAATTAAGAATAGCCTTTAAAGTTCCTAAAATCCCGCATTTGTACAAATACTTTTTTGTTTTCCCCGATAATTAGGAACTATGGAGTACATTAAAGCATATCATTCACCCCGCAAAAAGAGTAGGGTCGAGCAAACCAAAATACAAGAGTTTAAGCTCAAACAAAAGACCAAACAAAGCAACAGAACACGTCTAAAAAGCAATAGACATAACAATATACCAGTAACTCAGTAAGCACAAGCACCCCTTCCTAACAAACAATTTGGTTGCCCTTGTTCCTACAATATCAAGATTCATTAACCCAATAAAAACTGCTAGTCAGTCCAGTAGTCAGTATACAGTGGATACTCCATCCAACACTCAGAAGCATGCTAGGGAGCACCAGCTACTTAAATTTCACAAATCTGTTCACATTTCTAATTTCTTTGTAGGTGTTTCAATGAGTCACATAACTAGTTCAAATTAAAGTACATGAGTCACTATTGTTTCTAGACGGATGGAGTTTTTCTTTTTTTTCTTCTTTTTTTTCTTTGTCTCACGTGTACAATGGTACCATCCAAGAAAATGTGCATGGACAAGATAGCGAGTGCATTTTGCTGAATATACAAGCATGCGTTAATTCCACTGCACCAGTGACAGTTTGTCTTAAATAACACAAAAAAAATGTGCTACAAGACCCTATCAGATAAACTTGGCACTTAAACAAAGTCTAGAATGAGAAAAAGAAAAGGATAAGTGAATTTAAACTTTTATTCTAATATTAAACAGAATAAGTATATGATACTTGTTCATGGAATCAACTGTCTGTTCATGAATCATACAACTACCAAATTCATTACAGTTAGATCTTAAACAGTATAACTTACCCCAAGAATAGCGTTACCACTCAAAACATCGATAGCAGGCAAGATTCCCCTGTTACATACACCACAACAAAGTGAGAGTAAGGCATTTAAGATTGGACAATACGACTTCATTAAACAATATAAGGAAAATGGTAATATTGGCTAAATTAATCCTACTCACAGCAACATTTAGAATATAACCTGACATGGGCAATAAGCCAAAAATTGATCCTACTCACAGCAATATTTAGAATATAACCTGAGATGGGCACTAAGCCAATAACATTCCCGTCCCCTATAGTGGTTAGCATTTTGTATTACATACAATACCCTAAGTCAACAGAACTTCCACCAGTAATGTGGGAAATATAAATTCAGAAGGTGATCATAGATGATTCATTTGAGAGACGTTAGAAATTAAGCTTAGATTGAACAAACAATCACAAAGTTAATTGAGAGGAGCAAGAACAAGAAAACCTAGGATTTAGGTTGAAAAATTCCCCTAATTCTAAACGGTAAAAAACCATGGGGATGTGGAATGCTAATTCCTTAGGTCAGACGAGATCCACTTACCACTAACAGTTGAAATTATAGTTAAAGATAGTATTATCCAACTGAAGGAGGTAGACTTGCCAGCCTCCTCCTTTTGAAGCTGGAGGCCAGACTTTTCCCTGGTTATTTTACCTAGCTTGGGTATGTCTCAGTTCTTTCTTTAATTGTAATGTTGTTTTGTCAGAAACTACGTATAAGAAATGCCTTTGTTTAGATTGAAAGTTAAAGCACCATCTTTCATAATTTAATTTTTCTAAGAAACCACAATAATTTTTGTCTTGTGGATAACCACCTTTTGCCAATTTTCAGTGACTTGGGATATTGACTTGACAGTTTTACACTCAATGCCAGATGCATGCAACTTCAAAAATATAGGTTGATTTTCCTTTTTTAATACAATCCAACTTTAATGGTATATTTTCTTGTCGATAACGACATTTTATCATTTTCCGATGGAAAAAGACATGAAGTAATTGCTATGCCCTTCCAGAACAAAGTTACGGATTTTCTACATGATCCACTTGTACTTTTGTAAATTTTATATCGTACCTTTCTTATTTACAAAATCTACACTGTACCCTTGTTTTTTTTGAAAATTAAGTCCACTTGTCCATATAACTTGATTCCATTAAAAATAAGATAAAGATGAAATTGTCTAGCCATGTTACCATATCTCCCTTCCTCACAGTCTTTAACATTATTCACTGCTCTATATTTGTCTAACTAATTCCTCTTTCAGGTCGAAAAACCAAAGTACATTGCTGCTTTCATCAAGCGAACATAACACGCTTCACATTACCGCCATAACTTCCCCTTTTTAGGATCCTTTTCGCTCTCAGTACACCCCAATGGTTTAAGAATCTTAGTCCCCTATTGGACGATTTTCTGAACATATAAATGCTTCAAGTAAATAATAGCACCCATGAAAACCTAAGAAAGAAAGGCAGATCACAAGGTAATGAATCAAACTTAACAGAATATACGCATTAAGGTGACATTGGGCTATTTTTCAATCTCAGGGGTGCCATGTGAAATATTAATAAAGGTCCTAATGTGAAATATGTAAACCATAGGGGGGCCATGTGGAAATCCCCAAATAGCCAGTGACGTTAGTTCCCAGTTATCACAGGTAGGGTTAGCACACCCTATCATTAGACAAGGAGACGACCAGCCAAGCCAACCAAGGTGATGGTTTGTCCTAAATCTCCATTTTCTAAGATATAAAAAAATACACTACCCAAAACCCACCCACCCTTACTTTCAAGGGGCACCTTACATCCAAACATTACCTTGTCCGCTTGTCGTTGGGTCGAGAGAGATGGCAAAAGGGAAAAAGGGGCTGAGACAACAAAAGAGGCTGGACTTTGATAGCAGATGGGATGTTTGAGATGATGAACGGTGATCGTGATGGGGGTTTTGGGTTGATTATGAAAGGTAGTAGTGAGAGGCAAATGATGATGGTATTGGTTAGTGGTGGTGAACTGGTGATGGCAACCACTGGGCAGGTGAGAGGCATGGGACTTGGACAGTGGTATGAAGGCAATATCAAGATTGAGAACTTTTGGGGGGAGGGAGGAAATGGGAAGAGGATGGCGTTTAACATGTCAACAAAATTCTCAAAAGTCACATGCATTAGGCATTAGGGGTAAAACCGTCAATTCAGTACATGTTAACTTTAAATGACAAATAATACAAAGAAAAGGTTGTAAACAGCGAACATATGAGGAACAAAAAAGGTTGATTAGTGGTAGGTTGGTGGACATGGCAAGAGAAAATGCAATTCGTAGTCCATGAATAGCAATAGTACAGGCATTGTCAAAACGAACTTAAGCAAAATTGGCTTTGAAAATAGCTGTCTTTTGTGAAATATTTGATCCCAAAAGTTTGCAAAGACACCAAGGAAAAATCAGTAGCTGCATAAACAGACTATGGATGAGGTTCAAACGTATAGTGATCAGCTCTTAATGAGACATGAAAGCTGAGGTTGAGGCCTCACAAGTGCTGTTCATACATAGTCAGTAATGTATGAGATGTGCTCTAACAAGCGTGAAACTCAGTCGCTTCAGTAATGTACACTAATGTTTAAAAAGGTTTAAAACTTGAAAGTATCCTCAAGGGGCTGCGTTGCAAGGAACCTTAATTTTCTCACAAACAAGTGACAAACCAACAAACTTTCACCAAAATACTCATGCAAACACAAAGATCTTGATGGGGCACCCAAGGTGCACAGTCATTGAGTAAATATTTTGTTTCTGTTGTTAAAAAAATTGATAAATAATCTTATCTTCACAACTAAGTACTAATTTATTCACAAGGTGCACCCCCTTAGGTTCCCTATTGTGGACCTAACTATATCCCCCAACACAATAAAACATCTATAACACGAAGAATAGATTGAACTTGCATCCCCACTCTGCTAATTTATTCATGAGGTGCACCCCCTTGGGTACNCCCAACACAATAAAACATCTATAACATGAAGAATAAATTGAACATGCATCCCCACTAGTAGGAAGTCTCTTGACATCCCTGCCACCGAAAAAAGCTCCACTCGTACAAAAATTCTTTGTAAGTGAAGCATTTTTCTGCAGCAATATGACACCGCAAAACATGTTGAAGGAAACTTACGCAAGAGATTTTCCCTCAAAAACGATAGGTGGAGCAATTGCAGCCAAAATACAGAAGCCAATGTGAACCTGCAAAGAGAAGAAAGCATTGCTACCCAGTACATAAACAAACAGGATGTTGTCAGGTAAAGGATAATAACAAGTCTCACCGAATAAGTCAAGAAAAACCACCCAAACTTCAGAGCACTATCCGTCCTGGTTAAACATGACAGAAGAAGGGTTAAAGTTCAGTAATGGGCAGGTGCAGGAGTTATGCGTAGGGAGATACTGTAAACAATAAAATAAAAAATAAAAAATAAAAAATAAACTTGGTAACTCATAGCCCTAAAGCTGTTCTCTTTCTCAAAGCTTGGACCATGTGCATGGTAAGGGGACTAAATTGGGTAACACTAGGGTGACGCTCATGAATGTACTCATCAACATATCAAGGGAAAAGATTGATATAGCATTTTGCCTACCTTGCAAATTGTACTCAGGCCCAACAAACTAGGGCTCGTTTACTTGAAGTAATTGTGATTGTGAATTAATGCATCATTTTAGTAAGTGGAGAAAGTGGAGGAAAAGATATGAAGGAGGGGAGTGACATGAGAATGGTGTAATTGATTACATAATCCAATGTAATCATGATTGCTCTAGTATATCCAATAAAATCATCATATTACATGACTAGAAGTAATGAAGTTTACAATCAACCTAATAACTACAATTTCTATGAGTAGCCATGAGCATATGCACAACTACAAAAATGCTAATTACATAATAATCATTACACCCAAGTATATGCCACCTAAATTCAGATTTGCAGCAAATCAAACTGTTGCCATTAATATATATTATGTAGCTAAATGAATTTCGAGAGGTAAACTGTTGAGTGATCTTTACTTAATAAACAATATCTCTTAAGATTACTTCCCTCGAGAGTCGAGATCGTCCTCTCCTACTACTTGATGTACCTTTTCAAATTGTTGGATTAAAAAACTTACTTCTAGAAGGAACTATAGGAGTTCTGTATTTGGGTCTAAAATTCTCTTATGTTACTAAACAGTAATTGTTATATGAGGATGATATATGGCAATTAGCTAAGAAGATGTTACTACACTTAGAATCCCACAACTACTAATGTTGATTTTTGGAACAGCCATATGAAACTTGAAAGAAACTTGGCATATCGGCTTCACAGGGGGATTATACCCAATTTAGTCCAAAACCTTACCATGAACAACTACTAAAATAAATCATGATTTGAAAAGCATTGTTCAAGAATATTATCATTACATTAAATTATGTTAAAAGTTTTTCTAATTTAATTGTACATGACTACGATGTTTCAACACAACTCGTCAATGGAGTAAGTTTAAACTATTTTGAATATTTACCTCCACTCTTATGATGGGTAAGTAAATTCACATATTGAGGAATGCTTTTGAGTTTTTTTGTGATTGCCGCAAGTAGCCGCTTTATGTCTTAAGGCAGTGCTCTGCTATGGATGTTACTTTGTGGTAGCACTGAAACAGAGTATATCCGATTCCTTGAGTTATTTGTGGCCCAAAATTTGGAGTACAAGTTTTCTGCTACAGTGGGGTTATGAATGGCATTGTAAACCGGCTTTGACTTGACAGGATGCTAGCACACACTATACGGAAATTTCTACAAGTTTGTGGATGATGGTGTTAGTGTTCAAAATGTTGTATAAATTGGATTAAGGATCCTATAATTTTGGTATTCAATATACTAAAGTAATTTCTGAGTATGAATTTGTGATATGATCATATTTGACAAGTGATTTTATTGATTTTGAATTTAAAATTACATTCATATGATTTCAAAATGCTATAAGTTTGAGAGTGACATAATTCGCACCATAGAGATATTATGAAAGTTACAAATAGGGTTTAGCTCTCCCCTTTGTTTATAGTTGCAAGGGGAATTATTGAGCAAGGACAAACTACAAGTTTTCCTTGTTGGTCATTAGCTTAATATTTGTAGTAAATTGGCATTTAGACCATTTTAAGTACTCTTATGCTCTCTAAATTCACTGGAGATTGCCCATGCGACCTTGATAGACTAGGTTCAACTCTCCACAGCCCTTGCCTAGTATCAGCACAGTACAATTCATATTTTTCTCCATCATAAACAAAGTACTCTTCAACACGGGTGTGCTCGGAATGGACAGAGAAAGTGAGAAGGTGTTTTTCCCTTTAATCCTCTTATGCTAACAAATACTCTTTGTTAGCATATACAAACAGTGACTGACGGAAACATGATCTTTATAACCATTATCAAGATACAACTAGGTTGCGAAAAGATCAGGTTTTCAAAAGGAAAATTTGTCAGACACCACCTTTTACATACCTCTTTTTGTGATAAAATACCTTTTACAACTTCTTTGGTAAAGACCACCTTTTAAGATACTTTTTCTTGTTAACTACTACATTTAAGACAAAAATATTGCTCAATCAATCTCCATTTGGCTCTATAATGACCACCAAAGACAGTTGGTGCCACCATTCCCCTTATTTGACAAAATTGTGGTCAACTCGGGATCAAATTAGACCATCTTTTACCTTAACTGTGGTGTCATTGACAAGAAAACAGAGTATAAATGTGGTTTTTGACCTATTCAAAAATCTAAAATGGTGGTTTCATAAAAAATGACCTAACTAAAAGGTGGTTTCTAACAAATTCTTCTTTTGAATAAAGTCTTTTGGTGAATGTTACGTATAGTGCTGCACCAAGCTACATATTGACTATAGCAACAAAGATATTTGATAGTGAAACTATTACCTCATAGCACGGTATAATGGACGATACCACAGGACATAAGCCCCTGGGACACCAGATATGAAATAGATGATAGCTAAAAGCCAAATTTTCACTCCTGGAACAAAGACATAAGAGGAGCCAAAAAGTGGTAAATGCAGGTTATTGAGCATTAAGAAACTAAAAGCATGACGAGAAGTTGAGAATAGATCATGGACCTACCTTCTCCTTTGATCCAAGCAATGGTCACTACAATGATATTCCACAATAGGGTTAATAGAAGTCCTGCAAAAGTGAACTAAGTTAATCAATTAAACAAAAAAATACAATAGTAACAGGGCAACCTATTCTGAAGAAGATAATAGCTATACAGACAATAATTCAAAAAACTGCTAGTTCAGAAAAATAGCCCACCAGCACAACCTCATCCTAACTCAGTTGGATAATGAGAATCTCATGCACACCAATAAGACTAGGACAGTTATCCGTGACTTAAGTGTCAAATACCAAGCATAAAGATTTTACACAATATATGCAAGATCCGTATCTGCAAAAGGGAAGGCACAGTTGCAGTGAAAGACAAGGAATACAAAAGGAAAATTCCCCTCAGTTGGACATGCTTTATCCAGAATCCAAGTTAGGGTCTTGATTGTTGAATGTTATATTTTCCAAGGCCATCTGGGACTCCAGTTTTAAAGACTGAGTTTGCACCCCATTACGAGGGCCTCTGAGAGGCAATGGGGACAGTAGGCCTAGTAAAGCTCAAGCTCTCTAAGGTCCTTGTTCTCTGTTTATCCTTAGTAGGGCTTTGGTATGCAGTAATTGGTGCCTTATCTTTCTCTAAAGTTTGTTCTAACTTTCATTCCAGAAGTCTTTTTTCAAGAAGGATTGGCTCATTTGGACCTGTGTTCCCGACATCAGTTAAATCTCCTCCTATATTTGCTAACACAATCTGCTCTGATTGATACTGCTTTACCTGACACTTGGTCAAATGAGTTGCCTCAGAATTAAATCGACTTTTATGGTAGTGACTGGATGAAAATTGTACAAGAATTGAAGCCGGAATCAGAGTCGATCTCTGTGAAGTAAGGTCCTATGCATTCCACTTATAAATCATTCCATCATCATGATTTAAAAAAGTATGCAGGAGTTATAGAATGAGAGTTTGATGAAGGGCGGCTTTGCTTTTTTTATTTTTTTTGTTTCGTTTTCAATCATGGGTATCTCGCTTTTGCCCGAAAAATACCATGAGTCCTGAAATTAACGGCAAGGAAAACCTCGAGAGATCCTGAGGGAGCTCAGACTAGTGACTTCTGGAATAGAAGCCAGAGTTCTGACCAGCTGAGATATCGTACTCAGGGTTGGCTTTTGCTGCTTTGGTACAGAAACATCAAGAAACTTAAATACGGTAAGCAGACATTAAAAGAATGGAGCTACGAGGTATGGGAAACAGTAGGATCACACAAGAGAGTTGTTTAGAGAGGTAGAAAATCAATGGATTCGAAGGAGAAAGGAATTTGTCAAATGATGGGATATCTTAAAACTCAGTCAGAGGCGTTCTTCTTCACAAAGAGAGAGAAAGAGAGAGACTATAAATTTGGCTAGAGAAGGGGATACCAATTGAAAAGCAATGTTGTTTCCTTTTTATTTCTCCTTCAGGTGTTTGACATAAAGACATACTCATAAAGTTAAAGATAGAAGTTGGGCAGTTAGATACAAGATGGAACAGCTAATGAGATTAAACCTTTTATAGAGCTGCTGATGGAAGATAAACCAATTGTTCTGTGTCCAGAAATTGACTCCCTATGGTCGCTCAAAAACGCCTTTGATTATCTTTGATAAAGACAAAGCTATCAGTTTTCTCTGAGGGTACAACTAAAATTTGTTCATTTAGAAAAAAGTTCAGTCATAAAACAATCACTAACAAAACGAGACCTACTTTCCCCATCATTTACAACAAGGATTACAAGGTACATAGCTGCTAGGGGGTTAAGGTCAAGATGTTCAAAGGCCCAACCAAAATTTTAACAAGTCACCAAAATGAACTAAGACTTCATTTGGGTGAGTATATATTACTTTCCAAAGTTTATATGTTGTACTAAATATAAAAAAATGATGCAAAATGTTTTCCTATCAACAAGACAGAGCCTTAGTGACATATCCATACATGACTTGAACCAACTCCTGGTAACTCAGAGTCGGAGGTTCTCCAATTTTGAACACCAACAGAACAAGAGGTAAAATTACTAGGATCCACTCAAAGCAAAAATAAACCCATAACACCATCCCTAGTGTAAACAAAGCTATGAAGCAAATAAACTTTTTTGAAACATTAAAATAAACTATTCTCTATGCAAATTAAAACAAAGTCAAAAGTATCTCCAGTTCAATTCACCAATGAAGTTTCTTCATCTCTTTGTTTTCACACAGTTGCAGAATCTGACTTCTGGGAACATCCAAACACATATTGATTCCCAACACCATGTATCTCAGTCAAAATAGCATAGACTCTACGATAGGCAACAACAAAAAGCAGTGCAAGCATTGGTGTGGCAAGTCAAGAGTAAATATAACCTATATCCATCATTTAGAAATTATTCAAAGGTGACATACCAAGAAAAGTGGTGAAAGCAACATACTGCAACCTCTGCAAATGGATTGGTATCTCATTCGGAATGTCATGGTGAATGACAGGGAAAAATGGTGGCCAATTTTTCTCCTCTATTACAATTCCAGCTGCAAAACAAAAAAGCTTGTTTTGGAAAACGCCAACAGACAATATTCAGCTAAGGTCATCCATGTAACTGAAAGGCACAATTACCACGAGAGATAGCTTCCTCCCTCCTTTTAATTTCCTACATTCACCAACAAGATAAATATGAATTTCAACAACTATGAAGCACATATACAAGAGAAAGAGAAACTAAACATTTCCAAAAATAATGCTAGTTCTGAGTATTGCACATACCAACACCTCCCCCCACTCCCAAAGGAAANAAACAAAGAAACACGGAGAAAGCAGGAATCACAGAGACAGAAAAATTGTAAATTGAGCAAAATAACTCCATTGGAACATAGATGCGACAAAATAACTCTGCTAAAACTTATTGAAAGCATTGTACCTGCTCCTTTTTCCTCAATTCAGCTTCTTTAGCTTGGAGTTCTTTCTCTCTCTTCTTCATATCCTACAACAGCAAGAGAAATAAGACGAGCATCATCAACATAAGTTCTAAAACAAGAAATGGAAAGAACAATGTCATGCAAGCTTTTTTGTTTTCCCAATGTCTAAAATTTCATTCTACCATTCCATTCTCAAGAGGGATGTCAACAGTTGCACCGCGATCATAGTCAGCACGTTCTGGTGGAAGTGGTGAGAGTACAGGGTTTGAAGCAGGAGGAACACTTCCAGGGTTCTGCCGTCAAAATTCATATAACAGA
>BSSO01002376.1:0-19530 GCA_030267885.1 Mesembryanthemum crystallinum | reverse complement strand
TAGCTTGTGTAAAATCTAGGCTAAATCGGTAGTTGACGTTCCTAATTCCCTGTGGAGACGATATTTTACTACTTCGACAAAACCCGTGCACTTGCGGGCCCGTCAAGTTTTTGGCGCCGTTGTCGGGGAATTAGGCAACTTCTTCAATTATATAACTTGTCAACTACAAAAATCAAGTCGTAACACATTGTCAAATTCACCATCATGCTACCCAACTTCATGTGAATCACCAAACTTGACAGCAAGCATACATCAACCACGATAATCTACAAAGATAGATGAACAGAACTATATTAGTACATAACTTAATTAATGAAATGTAACCCCATCTTTCAAGTTCAAAAGTCAAAATGCATACATTTTCCATAAACTGACTGTATCACTTTTCTCAGCTGCTTCCTTGTGCTGTAGGCAATTAGACAAACACACCAAACAAAGTACAGCTGTATAGAAAATCAAATGTCAAAGCTTATAACAAAATGACCTTTACAAGGGGAATTAGCTTATATTGAGAAGTTTAGAAAGATCAATCCAACAAGAAATGTACCATATTCACAAAGTTCTAACCTCCCATTTCAGTAGCAACAAACTTGAGTTCGCGAGAACCACCATCTTAACCTCCAATTTTATCTAGACAATTCAACAAAAGGTCTAAGCTTGCTTATGCATCAGATTAGAGGTACTTTGTGCTATATGAACTTTAAAAAAACTCACAATATACTATTAACAGTTAATGGAAAGACGAGCATAACCAAAAACACTCATGCACACATCAAATATTTCATGACCATGTTAACTTGCAGTACAGTGTACAGAGAATGATCAAAGTTCAGGTTTCTTCTTATACTGACATAAAGGAAAGCTTTAGCCATCCCGCAAGATTTTTTCTAAGGTACAATTACCAAGTGCGCAATTACTTAGAGCTAGACACAACACACAAGTCCAATAAAAACGACTCAAAAACATAGAAAGATGGACTACTGACCCAAGGCAATATGATAATTGCCAGTACTCTTCGTTCTCAATTCAAATAACTTGAAAACCCATTACCAACAAAACTACTAACATCAATAGTATTTCTCTGCACTCTTTACTTACATACTAGTTTTACATATCAGACAAAAAGCAATTATCATAAACACAAAATCTTAACTCCAATTATAGCAAAATTTGAAACTAATCACTAAAGTTCCTCATTTAACTTGCTATGTACTGTTGTCCTCTAGTGCTAATTCCAATCACTATATCTACATACGCTACTACTAGTGCTCTTTTTCCATTTCAAATAGTTACCCAAATCATCATACATTCCAACAGTTCAATTATCACCTAATCTAAACAAAATAAGATAGGACGAAAGAAACAAAAAAAGAAGTTGATGAATTTACTGAGTTGCTACTCTGCTTATCAACTGCTACAAGTAGATGCCGTCTAGCACATTGCTACTACTGAACTATTGATTCGTGCTAGATGGCTTGAAGTTATTTCTTTTCCATCGAAATGAGCTCCACAATTTTGCAATATATCTCACAAATTCAAGGGAAAAACAAATAACTGAACATGATGCCTAAATTTCAATAATATTGAAAAAAGGAAATGGAACGACAACATTAATAATTTCAAAATGCATAAGAAGCCCACATAATTAACCAACAATACAAAGCGACCAAATCCTTCTTGAAATTAAGCTCAATTTGTAACAATTTTTGCTAATTTTTTTCCTAGCACTAGATAGAAAAGGCGGACGAATCCAGTTATGGGTTTAACAGATCCACGCTCATAATAAAAATCAGATTCATTTAAACCCTGATTTGAAATGTAACACAAGATACTGAACCAGTCTCAATCTCTCATCATATTGACCTAAAAATTTCGAAGGCAAGAACAATGGTAAAGAACATAAACTTACATTCTGTAGATGACAAATTATGGCAGATCTGTAAGCTCATCTTGTCTAGAACTTCCATTTGCAAAGAGAAAGTAGACACATAGAAAGAGAGATTGATTTAGGGCTAGAGGCGTAAACTCGAGGAACCAGAGTAAAAGAGGGCAACATTCTTCGCCGCCTCTTATCTAAAGAAGGGAGCTCACGGAGTGGATCGAGAAAGTCCAGAAGGAGGGACTGGGTGATGGAGAATGGAGAGGGAAGAAGCATCTGCAAAAGCAAAATAAAACTAAAGTGAAGTATATTCAACTTAATCCCAAAAATATCCAAAAAAAAGAGGGAGTTAAAAATTTTGAAAATTCAGCTTAGTGACTTTTTACAAGTTTTCACACTACTGCTATGGGGATAACATTTCCTGTGGCTGCAATTTTCATAAATTTTCAAATATGACTAGCCACGGAAGCTCCCATGGTTGAGAAATATACTTGTGCCACAGATTTAGAAATCCTATAGCAACAATTGTGGCTCAAGAGAGGTTTTGTTGTAGTGAGGCTCATTTCTCCTCCTTTTGGTTGCCAATTTATTAGGTCTTGTTTTCTAGTTTGGGTTTGGGAGGCTGCTGATTTGGGGAATTTTGTTCCTGGGTGATCTACTCAAAACTGGTTCCAAGGTTGCAGAGATGGCAGGGTTGATAGATTAATCTGTTTGATTACGGGCTGGTGTTGAGCTACTGCTAAGGTTTGTGAGTGGTATATTTTTTTTTTTTTAGGAGATCTTCTCAGAATTATTTTTGAGTTAGAAGTGTTGAATTATGTGTTTTGTGGTTATTGTTGACCTAGGGCAACGGAAGAGTCAATGAGAGAGGGATTTTTGGTCCTTGGTGTTTTTCTTTTTGGTGGCATTGTGGACTCAGAAACTGAGGTCCTACTTGGACCATCATTATCAAAACTTGGCCCACCAGTACTACACCCAGCCCCACTTGGCCCACCAAATTCATCAGCATCCTCATTACCGTCCCCGTTATCTTGTTCAAATATTCCTTTTCTATGATATATATGAATGTCTACAATATCATATTTGCATCCAAAGTGGCAAGTATAAGCTTAGCATCTTGATCACATTTTAGCTCTCTTCTATCATATGCAAGGCTTTTCCCACACATCCTATGCCACATCTCAAATGGATTTTTAATCTTAATTTCATCTTTCACTATACTTAACAATTCAAAGTAACCCCACTGATCCAGATAAATATCCAACTTCAAATACATCATCCCCCCTATATACATCATTTTGATTTTTTAGTGACAAAGGCCCCACCATGGTGTATTCTAACCCACAATTTTTACCTATTGCATCATCAGAGACAACAAAAGAGGATTATCTCTTTGACATCCTGCATATACATCCAAATTCAATAATAATGCCTAATTTTCAATTACAATGAACAACATGAAACCAATTAAACAACTGTGGTTCATTACCCAACACATTTTAAATTAGGGCATAAAGTAACTAAAAATTTGGGTTTTCACAATAATTCATGACATATCTCTAATTCAGACAGTTGTAAAAAGGGAAAAATACAGAGATAAAGAATGAGATAGAGCTAGGAATCGAGAAACAAAGACAGAGAAACAAAGATAGAGAGAGAGAGAGAGAGAGAGAGAGAGAGAGAGAGAGAGAGAGAGAGAGAGAGATACATCGATGGTCCGTGCGAATCTTATACAGGATGCTGATGAGAATCCACGAACGTAAAAGTTGAGCGATGATGGTGACAATGCAGCAATGCAGAGAGAAAGAGACAGTCGCGAAGAGAGAGGAAGTGAAGGGCTTCAATGGAGGGTTGGTGAAGAGAGTGATGGGGATTTCAGAAGAGGGAAGAAGAAACGTGAAACGAAAATGAGAAAGGCAAAGGGTAAGGGGTTATAAGTGGGGGTAAACGGGGATTTCACAAGGTAATACTAACAGAGTTAGTGGGTTTCCGTCCAAAGGTAGCATAAGACAAAAGTTTAAGTGAAGTAAGGTAGTTTTTGACAAATTCAATTTAATTAGGTACCGTATGGATAAGGGATTTCATTTTAATTAGGAAAATTTGATGCCAATAATCCAACCTTTGGGCGATCCAACAAAAATAATCCCACATTCAAAAATTGATAAGAATAATCCCACATTTACTTTCATCCCACAATAATGGGCTAAGTGACATTTTTATTAACTCCCAATTATGGAAATGATGGCATGGTAAGGGTTTATTACTAATGTCATTGAATCGTTTACTTTTTAACTCCGATCACATCATATTTCAGTAATTTGGAGTTAACAAAAATGTCACTTAACCCATTATTGTGGGACAAAGGTAAATGCGGGATTATTGTTGTCAATTTTGGAATGTGGGATTATTTTTGTTGGACCGCCCAAAAGTTGGATTATTAGCATCAAATTTTCCTTTTAATTATCATGAATTTAACTCTGGAATTCTAAATCCAAGAATTCAATTCCTATTTCAGTGTTTGGCAACTCTTGGAATTTGAATTCAGATAAATTTAGATCCAAATTTGGTGTTTGGGAAAGTAGAAGATTTCAAGTATAAAATTTGGATTTCATTAGCAAACCAATATGAACTCCTCAAATTCAAAAAGGGAAAAAAAAGAGAGAAAAAAAATCCATTCATAAAAATCATGATGAATTCTCTTCTCAATCAGAATAGCCTTACAAAACAATTCAATGAAAAAAGAAATGCAATCTATATACAATGGAGATACAAATTGATAAGATCAAAGATCCGTTAAATGCAAATCGTTTATTGAGTTCTTCGGCTTCTTCTTCGCACCTATAACCACAAAATGAACTGGATTCATTTGAAAGCTTCAAAAATCATGGCTAATATGATGATATAGCTGTTGATTTACTCCCCTTTCTACTCTATTCACTCAAAATCCCATACTTTACGTAAAAGCCCTTATTTTTTAACAAATTAAAACTCTAATTCGGCACATTTAGATGTATTTAGACCACTTTGATGACAATTTCTAGCATTTGAAGTTCTCTTAGCATCTAATCGAACGATTTGCCTTCGATTCAACCATTTTGCCACCAAATTCCACAATCTCCTCATGAGAGAATATGAAGAGAGTTAGGAAATGTTAAGGAGGAGAGAGAAATGGAGGAGAAAGAAGAACGGGATCAGGGATCGAGAAAAATCTGTCATGGATGAAGCTCTAGATGAGAGAGATTCAATGGAGGAAGAGAGAGAGGTGTGGGGTGATTTAGGGTTGCTCCTAATATGTCGTCAATGAAAGGGGAGGGGAAGAGTAAATGGGCTTGGGCTGGAATTGAAATAACATGTAAAAAATGAGAAATTCAAATACTCAAATTTCAACCTTTTTAGAATTCTCTTGGATTTGACCTAATTCCAACTTCTAAATTCTAGTGTTTCCCAAACACTGGAATTGGGCCAATTTCAGCATTTTTGAAATGAAATGATCATATCCAAACAGGTTATATTAAGTAGTTTCCAACAATTTTTTGTTTTTTTGTTTTTTTAACTTTCAAGAAGAATAGATATCACTCAGGTGAGTTTCCCAAAGAAAAAGTTTGGGTGTCAATGAGAACAAAGAAAAATGAGAAAAATATAGAAACAAATGAAATTTTATGTTGGGACCAACTTTTGGTCTCATTTGCATGGCCAAAACCAATAGCCATGGTGCTCTCCCCTCCAGGCTCGCTCACAAACGGACCCGGGAGTTACATTCATCAACAAATCTTCAACTTCACCTGCAAATATTCTCGCACAAGATTTTTCTCTCCAACCCATCTCTATCATCTGCCCCCATTTGGCCCAAAATCAAATATATAACTCTTTTGACCAAAACTTTGCACCCATTTGCCCATTTCCACGTCAATCAGCTCCAAATTTGGAAATCTTCCGAAGAAATCAGATTTCTGGGTCACAATTTGGTAAAAGTCCCCTTTCTGGGTTATCTTCTTTTTGTCTCTTTTCATATGGGTCATCGTTCGCAAATCCACCATGATCTTTCTTCAATTCTTCATATATGCATTGCCCATTCTTGAATGAATTTCATGCGCTTGCTCCTTGTCTGAATTTTGTTGGGTTCTTTTAGGTATTTTCTGTAACACATTGTTGAATTCTTGTTGTTTATTGTGATTTCTCTGCCCTTCACTTATTTGTGGTAGTTATGCTTGTACATATTTGGCAATGTAGTTATTGTGTTGAATTGAATGCAAACTTACATTTTGGCTGATACCCAGATTTTGTTTTTCCGTTTTGGGTGATTGATAGTATATGTTACTGGTAACAAATTTGTTCATATAACAGTTCCTTTTGTTTATAGTAGTCAATCACAATGTCATGAACAAACAAAACAATGCTATTTTGTTTCTTAGAATATTTTATGTCATATATTGTGATCAGTGAAATGATAGGTTATGTAGTTTTAAGTAATTCTTATTGGAGTTGTTTGTCTTGCTCTACCAAGGCCTAATTGACTGGTGGGGACTTTCCAGTTTCCACATTGCAGGCTGAAACTGCATACTTTCAGTAAGCAGCAGAGAAACAACTCTGTCGCGCAGCGTCTAGTAATAGATTGGAATGGGTAGACTTTTAAGTGAAAAAGAAGTGAAAAGATTTAATCGGTACTATCATTCTAGTGAAAGCAGCAATGGAAGACCAGACCAGTATGGGGGTGACATTTTCTTCAATGAGGGTGACAATTGTGTATTTAGCTATGAGGAACAACCATTGGACGGATTTTCAACAGCTAGAACTGAAAATGAAGGTAGTGAAGGACAAGATATGTGTCCCCACAAACAACGGTTGCTTGTTGTAGCGAATAGGCTTCCAGTTTCAGCAATTAGACGAGGCGAGGATTCGTGGCAGCTAGAGATCAGTGTAGGGGGCCTTGTCAGTGCGCTTTTGGGTAAGTACCAGATTCATGGTTTATAATTATCTATATGTTTATTTTGTAACTCAACTTCAGGGTTATGAATGTATCCTTCTGTGTCGCTTGCTCTATTCCTGGATATGTTATTTTTATACTAAGCCATTCATCATTCCAAATGTTAGGATTACATCCATTCTGTCCTAGAAACTGTTATTTTGATGATAGGATGGTCTTTTACTTGATGCACTTTGATCCAATTGAATTGCATATGAGAACGGAGGGTATTAAGTCACTGACTGGGTCCCTTTTTCACAGGGTTGAGAAATTTCGAGGCCAAATGGATTGGCTGGGCTGGGGTGAATGTACCTGATGAAGTTGGTCAGCGAACACTTACTGAAGCTTTGGCTGAAAAGGTTGTGTTCACTTCTTTCTATCTAAGACTTACAAGTTCTTTTATACTAGTCTTCTTGGATATGTTTCATTTCCGAAACTTTTGGTGATAGACTAAGATAACTTGTTTCTATTTGAAAGCAAAACTTGCCAGCTTCAACAATCTACTTTTTTTTTACATGTACTCAGAAAACAGTTATACCTTTAATCATTAACCCTGTTCTGATGGTTCCAGAAGTGTATTCCAGTATTTCTTGACGAGGAAACTGTCAATGAATATTACAATGGTTACTGCAACAATATCTTGTGGCCTTTATTACATTATCTTGGGCTTCCTCAAGAAGAACGTCTAGCAACTACTCGTGGCTTCCAGTCTCAATTTGATGCGTACAAGAAGGCGAATCAGATGTTCGCTGATGTTGTCTACCAGCATTACAAAGATGGTGACATAGTGTGGTGTCATGATTATCACTTGATGTTTCTTCCGCAGTGTTTGAAAGAATATAACAGTGAAATGAAAGTGGGCTGGTTTCTGCACACACCTTTCCCTTCCTCAGAAATACACAGGACACTACCCGCTCGTTCAGAACTGCTGAGATCTGTTCTTGCAGCTGATATAGTCGGGTAAATGATTTTTTTTTAGTTGATACGCTGTTTAATTGTTATGTTCTGCGTATTGTGGATCTTGCCTTGGGAAATACTCTCTTGGCTGAATTCTTTCATATTGTGAATTTTGTCTGTGGTTAAATGCGCTGTTGGGTACAAGTCCATTACTACAAGCTTGTGAAAAATTAATTAATAGGTCTGATCCTCCTAAAGGAATTATAGCTGATTTGGAAGTTAATGGATATGTTAAGTTAGTGGTGCATGTAAAAGTTACATGGAATATGGGTCTTAACTTAGGCAAGGGAAGTGGAGTATGAACAGATTTTTGGAGAGGTTTCTGTAAGATCGTGTGCAGTAAAGAAGAACAAAAATCAGTTAAGGAAGTTTTAATAGTGTACTACTAGTATTTTACTAGAATACGATTGGTAGAGATTTTACTATTTGGAAGATATATGTTATGCAAGTAGATTTTGAATTGTATAGGTAAGTGATTTGGAAGGTAGTGGTTTTCCTAATTATGGAGAATCAGGATTTCTTTGTAGCCTATAAATATGGGCACCTGAATAGAATTTTTTTTGCTAGAAGTAGTCACTGATAGAAGAGTGTGCTTGAGAGAAATCATTGTGAGGTTGAGTTATTGGTTGTGTAGAAGGCCAACCACATATTTGAAGCTGTAATTTGCTGTTAATAGTAAAACTAGTTGTGCGTGGATTCAAGCAACCACCTTTCAAAACATTGTATTCTTAATGTTCATATTTGAAGGGCCCAAAATACCTAACAAGCTCATTGTTGCTGCTGTTTGTATAATTTTGTCTCCAAAATGTGAGATACTTCAAGATAATGCTGTTCACGTCCAATTGTTTTTTTCTGTTTAGGAGCATTTGACGTGATAAAATTGGACTCTTTTATTGAACAAATAGCTGCCTATTTTTCACTTTTTTCTCTTTATCATTTGTTTGGAAGGGGGGGAGGTTGAGCAGGACATAATATGACTGAGTAGTGCTTATTATGCTATTAATTACAACTAGACATGGGAAACCAAATTATGTAATGTATTGATGAAGGTGGGATCATTATGCAAAGATCCATATTGCAAAAGATCAACGAGAGCAATTTCATATTGATATAAGAAGAGAAGTATGTCTGTTCTAATGGTAGGATTACGAACTTGGATACTATCTTGTGATCCAGATTGCGTTCTCTTTTGTAAGGTGGTTTTCATTGTTGATGGCTGCAATGTCTTTCTAGTAATGATTTAAGCAATTGAGGGAAAGATTATAGTCTTGCATTGCTATGATAATATACTCAAAGTACCCATCCTATATTATGTTCATTGGGCGCCTTAAAAGTGAGGTTACGTGGATTAGAAGTGATCCCACTTCTTCTTTCTTATACTGTAGTTGACTAGTTCATATGTAATCTCCTTATGGTTTCCTTGTATGGCTCAATTTTATAGTTTGGTAGCTGCATTGATGAGCTAATGATACTTCGCCTATATCACTTCCCACTCCCATAACTATAGGTTGCTGACCGGGATCATAGATGGTGAAATATAAAGTGAATACAGTGATTTATTTTGGTTGAGTATGGCTTTCAAGTAATTAGAGTCTTCAGTGTTGAAATCGACATGGAAGCTCTTTTGGTCACTTATAGGCTTCAAATGAGTGTAGGTCACTTTATAGGTTTATAACTTCTATTTGTTAACTCTATCATCTAGTTTTAAATTGAAATCTTGTATGCATTGAACAAGTATTACTGGGATTTTTTGTAATTGTGAATGAATTCCTGGGAAGCGGTAAAATTTTATTTAAAATAGACATCCAATAAGATTTGCTTGTTGTCTTTTGATTCTGTTTCTGTTCTATAAGTTCTTTTTTATTTCTTATTTTTCATATCATTGTTCTTTACCACTTAGACACAATTATAGATATCTTTACGTAAAATTTGCACTTTATGGGGGCTTTTGTGCAACAGTCACTAGGAATTCAATGAGTTATCTAGTTCTGGAGTATTAAATTTTGGAATGGCATATTGAGTTCATTGCAAGATGGAATGGTGCTACATGCTCAAGTATACCAATGAGGAACCATTCCGCCAATATGTTAACTGATTGCCTCTGGCATATATTTGCTTCTATTTAGTCTTACCATCTACATCTTTAACATAGTGTCCAAATTTATTCATACATCTGAATTTAAGTGATAAGTTGTCCTTCCGATGTTATATTTATATTCTTTGAACAGTGGAGGGAAGTCTCTCTACCTCTTATACTTCCTTCATTGTTTTTCCTTTTTTGTTTTTTTTATTCCCCCCCCCCCCCCCTTCTTTTAGCATGTGTTATGATGTGAATTGGATTGGAGAAAGGACAAAAAAAAGGAAAAATTCCCATTTGTCAAGGAAGACATAGAAGATCAAAGGGAAACACACGTGGAAATTGGAATATCCTAATTGAGCTAAATGGAGTATGTACTTCCACTTACCAAGTAGCTTATTTCTTGAAAAATGCTTCATCTTGTTTTAATCTTGGTCATGTTAACACGTGGAAAAATGTGTTGGTTTTCTGAGTTACTGGTTACCTTGCATTTCGGTGGTATTATCTGTCATCTTTGTACCTATATGACTTGTTCAAATGTTTCTTCACTTCTTTTGTACTGAATTTCCCAGAACTCAATGCTTAATATTAATAAAAGCTATGTTCATTGGTTTTGCTCAGAGAACTCGACAGTTGGATGCGCCTATGTATACAACTCAGCCATTTCCCAAATAATTTGCATTATTAATATTGAAGTGTTCAACTTCACCATTGGCCCCAGAATAAGGATATTGAACACAATCCCCCCTACAAAGATCAAGATTCCATAAATCAATCCCATTTTGAAGTACTGAGTATCCATAACTTAGCGGCTAACGCAACTATTATGGCTGTAAAGCTTGTAATGAAATTTGAAAAGTAGTTGTCATTTGAATATGGAAGGGTTACCTCCTGATTTCAAATTTAAATACCCTAAAGCTTAATGTGTACTGCTGCAATATTAAAAAAAAACCTCAGGGTGTCTATTCATGAGTTCTCTGTTGTTCCACTATGACAATATCCTAAATAAAGGTTAAAAGTTATGGAGACAAATATATCCAGTGATAATATAAGATTGTCAACTGTTTGGCCAGTTTGAAAGTTGGAAGTTCTGTTATAGTCATAGATAATTTTCTCAGTATTTCATTATGACAATATCCTTAATAAAAGCTAAATATTAATAGCTATGCAGTAATGATGTAAGATTGTCAACCATAGGATCAGTTTGAAGTTGGGAGTTTGTTTCTTGATGGCAAATGTTTCCTTGTTTGCGCTTTGACATATAGCCCGTAACTGAGTTTTACAAGACTATTGGGAGTAGCTTAGCTCCCAAGCAGAGAGGTTATCATGCACTACAGAGCACCCTTTTTCCCTTGCTTTGTCTCTATGTTTTCAATCTTTACACTTAGGCATTTGTTGATCAGGATTTATGAGTATTCTAGTATTTGTGAAGAAAAGTAGTAGAGCCAATTCTCTAGTTTAGTATCATTGCTTGATTGCATCAATCTATCTAGTTGGACTATGGAGTGGATATTCGAGGAGTTGAGTTTAACGTGGAAGCCAAATATTTATTCTTCATACAAAATTTTCCTGCAGTTCTTATAGCAGGAAGGCTGGACTTGAATAACCAATAAATTTGTTAGCTTTTTTTTTTTTTTTTTTTTTTTTTTTTTTTTTNTTTGGATTTAAGCTCATTAATACCTGCCTTTCTGGTTGAGTGGTTGGTAATATAATTTCTTTTGTCTTCTGCGTCAAAATGGGATAACTAAATGCTGTATGTTCCCTATTTGGTCATTCTTTATATCAAAGTATTCCTCAGTTTAATTGGCATGCTAAAGTAAATATTTTTAAAGCAGTAATACAAATATAGAGTCAAATATTTCAACTATAGTGAACTGTAGTAGCTTCGGTCTTTTTTATTTTCTACTCATATTTTTCATTGTGCTTAATAATTATTTTAGAGGCTTGTTTGTTGTTCATTAAAATTTCCTGCTGGTGTTTATAGTCTAGGTTTTGATGTAGAGTTGAAGTACTAGATCCTGACATATTGCATAAGTCAAGACTACAACCCTAACTACATGTTGATTAAATATCCTTATCCTTTATACATGAGCTTTCGCATCAAGTAATTTATAGTTAGTAGTTTCAGTTCTGGCAGGTGATCTTGGTGACAAGTATTGAACTTTCTCCTTAATAACTATTTGTCAGTTAAATATCTTAATAATCTGGGCTTATATTCAAGTATTCTTCTATCTTTTCTTGAATCTCTGTATGATGACTTAGTCTTTTGCATTTTAATTCAAGTATTCTGTAGCACTGATATCTGCAATCTTTCTTGCAGTTTCCATACATATGATTATGCGAGACACTTTGTTAGTGCCTGTACTAGAATTCTTGGACTGGAAGGTACACCTAAAGGAGTGGAAGATCAAGGGAAGCTTACTCGAGTTGCAGCGGTATACTGATTATAACTCCTTTCTGTTTTATTCAAGTAAAAAAGTGAGATATTATAATGAGTGATAAGCATAAGGGGCAACAAAAGAGGAAAGAATTTTAAAAGAAGAATATTAATAACTTTAGGGTATGTTATGAATTGTGATGATTCATTATTAGGAGATTTTGTTATGCTTGATGTTTCTCAGATGCTATAAACTATTTATATCTAAATAGTGAAAGTTCGTCAAACATTGGTATAGTAGGGTTGGCTTTAACCCTGAAATTCCAGCTTGAGGAATTTGTTTCTTGAACTTGGTTGTGATGAAGTGTGTCGGGTTAATGGAAGGAAAGTATAATACTACGATCATACAGAGCCCGATAAACCATGCAAGACAAGAACTGTAAATGTGATATTAGTCTCACTGATTCTTTTCTCTCATAAAATTTGCAATGCAGTTTCCTATTGGGATAGATTCTGATCGGTTTATTCGAGCTCTTGAGCTTCCACAAGTTCAAGATTACATGAAGGAATTGAGGGATAGATTTGCGGGAAGAAAGGTCAGACTAATTTACTGTATATTACTTGAATGAAAAGTGTTTGGCTTCTGTTTAATAAAGAAGATTAATGGAAAGGCAATCAATCTGCATGATGTAATCCAGGCCCAAACTTTTTATTACTTTTGAGTTCTGTCTCTGTTATATTCTTACTAATATTGTTCGCTTCATTTTTAATTCCTGCTTTCTCCAAACTAGTGTGAGTCTACAGTGTTATAAACCTATAACTTCTGCAGAAAAATAAAATTAGTAATTGAATGGATAGAGTTAGATGGTTAGATTAGAAGCATAAAGTGTAGAGACCTCAGTAGCAAGAAGGAAGCACCGCTTCAACAATTTTGTAGGTACTTCTAGATTGGGCCTTAGCCCTGTATCATGTCACATGCCTTCATCAGCTGAGACTATAAGTTGTGATCTCCATTCTCCTATGGCTGACCAAATTCCTGGCCACCAACTCAATTTGCTAAATTCAACTAAATTTTTGGATGTGGGTTCACCTGTACTGCTGTCATATTGTCACTTATGTGATGCGAAAATGATTGGTTTACTAGTCTTAGTTTTTTCTGGTAAAGCTCGTGGAAGAAAAGATACCATATGAGATGAAAACTAAAAAACAAGTGAAGAAAGTAGGTTCTTTGAGTATTTTTTGTGTTTTGTTTGTTCTTCTGCTGTTCTCCTTTGGCTTAGAAGTTCTGTCTGCGTGAGTTCTGACTGTTTAAAAGGCAAGTTATGGCTGTTATGAGGTGACTTTATGTTAATCGGGTTAGGTTATGACAATGTCACTCACTGTAAGCTATATTTTCTTGTACTTTTCATTCCACACCAAAGTGACTGCCTTTGAAACTAGGACTCTTCAAGTTTCGCAAAAAACTGGCTACTCTATGTAGATTCAGCTCCAACCTGAGATCCATATCTATGGTAATATAGAGCTTCATCTCAGATTACTATCCCTTTCTTTATTGCTGGATCTTTCTATAATCCAGTCATCCAGTGGAACTGTGTTATACCAGGTGGGGATCACTACTTGGATTCCCAACCACCAAATGGATTCCATAATCAATGCTAGCCAACCAATTATTTCTCAATTGGGTACCTAACACAATCCTTCTTTAAGAACCCTTACTTTTATGTGTGGTTCCTACACATTCTCGTAGGAAGTCTTTCCCTTTTGTCGTGAATGACCCCTAATCTTCGTTTTGCAAAAGAGTTTGCACGTCATTGTTTTACAAGCCTGATCTATCACACACGACTCTTCCTTCTTATCTTCTATAAGTGCAACCCCTGCCTGTGCTTTGAGGACTTATTTTTTATATAGATTCTTTAGTTTGTGTACATACACACCATAACATGATTAATTTTGCTATGTTATCTGGCTAATACATTGACGTTTCAATGGCTAATATTCGAAACCATCAAGCATGTTGTGTATGAAACTTTCGATTGGGACAAGTTCAGGTGTGGCCATATCCAAGGGTTGGCAACCGAAGTTTTCAGTGAGCTTAGTCTGCTTAGTGTAATCTGAACTCGGCTTTTTAGTGTCATATTATAACAAAGTAAATATGGCAACATGGGTACTTTGGATCGGAATGAAGCGACTGAGTAACATAGCCAGGATAAAATTGTATTGTAAGCTTTATGACTTGAGTGTTGTTCTGCTTAAACATATAGCAGCTTGGGCATGCCAGGAAACCGTTGATAAGCCGTAGACAAAGCAACAAAAATGTTAATAATTGTGCTGTGGCTTCTCATATTGCTATCTCACTCTCAGTCTCTTGATAGTTGATACTGCCCCCATACCGATAAAGCGTTCTGAATTTCCATTATGAGATGTTTAAAAAAAAACAAAAACTGCACTTCCTCCTTCAGTACTTTTCAGTTTCAAACAAGCTGTCCTTGGAACCCAAATGTTTAAAAGGGACGTCATTGTTTATGGTCTGTTGAGAATTTCAGCCTGATGTGACTAATGTCGTGTCAGTAAATTTTTTTGCTAACTCAGATATCATTTTGGGTTCTAAATTTTAAATAATTTTTATGGGACGGAGTAACTTTTTCTCTCATAAATATCATCTCATTAGGCATTTTCTTAAATTCACACAATTAGAAGTGAGACATGTAGCTTGTACTGAAAGCAGGATCATAGTAGACATTTGATGACTTCCTCCTAATTTTTATGATGTTCAGTTATGAACAATCATTGTCTTTTTGCACTTGAAGAATTATGTTTTGGCTATTTGGCTTTTTTGTTTTTTTGCTGGAAGCCTGTTCTTTCTGTCTCTCTTTTATCTCTCTCAAATATGGCAGGTAATGTTAGGTGTTGATCGCCTGGACATGATAAAAGGAATCCCGCAAAAGTTACTTGCTTTCGAAAAGTTCCTTGAAGAAAATCCAGATTGGCGTGATAAAGTAGTACTCTTGCAAATTGCGGTGCCAACACGAACTGATGTTCCTGAATGTATGTTCATGAACTGAATCTTAAACTTTGGCATCCTATGCGTTTGATTAAGCCTGCAAAGATGATTTTGATTAGTATTTCCATCTGATACCTCAGTACTGATGCTTCAGCTGGCTGAGGAGTTCTTTTAGAGGAATGAGTGGTTTGCTAAAGACGCAAAATACAGAACCGAAAATTACAAATGATTTTTGAGTTGAGTCATGCAAGGAGATAGACTTGGTTGTTTTCACAATAGGCCAGTTACTTCTAAGTTCTAAGTGCTGACTTGTATTTCCAGTTTGTTCATACTGCCATTTAATAAGGTGCTTAAGCCTTTTGTAGTTTAATTCTGCAAGTTGCCCGCTATCAATATAGCAGAATACTTAGGATGGATGAATTTCTCTTCATTCCCTTGTTTACCTTTTCCATTATTCAACAATCCTGAAATTAGTGCCATGTTGTTTATGATATGTTAATTTGTCCGCGAAATTGTGAGGAGAAGCTAGATGTCTAATCTGAAATAAAATGTTATTTCTGGACAGATCAAAAGCTTACAAGTCAAGTTCATGAAATTGTTGGACGCATCAATGGCAGATTTGGGACACTTACTGCCGTTCCTATACATCACCTGGTATGTGCTTCCCAAAGCAGCTTCAAAGTTGTCCCTAATGCATGTAATTTTTTTGTAGCCCAATGGTGTTCATCTTTCGTAGATTTGTACCAAATTTGGAAGACAAAATTGTGAAATGTTAACAAGATTCGGCTGGCTTATGTTGTGAATTGTGTTTTGATCTTTTTGACTATGAATTTGCGATGATGCCAAGAGATGTAACCCACCTTCTATATATGATATTGTTTCCCTTAATTAGATATGTAAACCTAAGTTTTACTTAGTTATTAGTCTTTTTCATGTTAAGGGTAAAGTTGCGTACATCTTGAGCTCCCAAGACCCACTTAGCAGAGGGATTGCACTATTTTAGAATTTTTTGATTCTATATTAGCCCTTTAAGCATAGTTTCTTCCCTTTGCACATATCATTCTGCAGATGTGATACCTCTGCTTCTAGTTAGCTGTTTTCTCGTTCATGTATTCTTTGTTATTCTATCTCAAAGTTCCAAAGTTTCATTCAGTCCCAAAGGAACTGTGGTAATAATGGACATCTTCCAAACTGTAAGCTGTGTGGCTTGTTAATTGAGATAAGAGTCAGTAGCTTGGTATTTGTAATTTGTATGGAAGAAAAAATGGCTGGTGTATCACTTCAGAAACCACAGGTGTCCTTTGAGTTTCCTGTACACATTTTTTACTGTCATTGTATGTCAAGATCTCTAAAGCTTTCATTCCCATTTTCTGCAGGATCGTTCTCTCGATTTCTATGCGTTATGTGCACTATATGCTGTTACTGGTACTCTTGCTTACTTTATATTTCACAACTTCATGATTGACTTGACTGGTATCATTCTTCACAGTTGTAAACATATTCCTCTTGTTCTTTTCCATCACTGTGAACTTGTGAAGTAGTGAAAGGGTCATTCTGTTGTTGTGGGCTCCGACTTGCACGAAGCCCTTATATAGCATTATCACACCTACTTCAAGTAGCTAAATAAGACTTTACAATTTACATTCCTTATGTAAAGACCTCAGAATATACGGTGTTCTGTAGTTTTCTGCTCTAATTTCTTTCCTGCAATTTTATTGTTAGATGTTGCACTAGTGACGTCTCTAAGGGATGGCATGAATCTGGTGAGTTACGAGTTCGTGGCTTGCCAAGCTTCAAAGAAAGGGGTTCTCATCCTTAGTGAGGTATGACCACTGTTTCCCCCCCCCCCCCCCCCCAGATGATATTATATGCATTGCAGCCAACAATCATCTATAAGAAGATATGCCACCAACCAACATTTCCATGGTACTGTGTCTGCCCATGCAATTAAAAAATGACCTATTCCGAGTTGATTTTGTTTTAGGCTTCGTGAATTCTGTTTCGCTCTTTGAGCTGTATTACTATATGTGAGGAATTATTTAAAAAAGGACTTCAGTTGGTTCAAATCTGTATACTATATAAAGATCTAGGCCCAATCAGTTCACTTAGTATTTGAATTTTATTTATCAACTCCATCAAGCAGCATAAAAGGGGCTTTGATCATTGGGATTGATCTTCATATGGCTGTCTTGTTCTATGACCTGGTGGGCTTAAGTCTGTAGGCTGGATGATGTTCATGTGTACTCTCTCTCTCTCTCTCTCTGGCTGCTCTTTCATCATTCTGCAATAAGTTGTGTTCTTTTGTTTCATCGAATTCCATTTCGTTTTGCAAGTCCAAATTATTTTGCAAGTTCGATTCCGTTCTGTCCCAAAAAGCAATATCTGTTGTTTTTTTTATGGTGTTCATGTTTGGATGCATGGGGACTTCTTTCTGTCATCTGTATGTTTTCTACCATTTCCCATGTTATTGTTTCCCCATGTTATTGTTTCCATTTTCAGTTGTTTAGATGACTCCTATTAGACGTCTAGGTGCATTCCCCTTCTGAGCCCATTCATACCAAGGGTTATTCACTTTCTACTTTGATCAAGGTGGGTGGGGGGAGACAAGAAGGGGCAAATAATTTCAATTCTGAAATTTTCAAGTTACTTTAGTTTGCAGGTGCAGCACAGTCTCTAGGTGCTGGAGCTATCTTGGTGAATCCCTGGAATATCTCAGAGGTTGCGTCTTCCATTGCATACGCGTTAAATATGTCAGCCGATGAAAGAGAAAAGAGGCACCAACTTAACTTCATGCATGTGACATCTCACACTGCTCATGAATGGGCCGAGATCTTTGTTAGGTATGTATATATATGGTTTACCTTGGGCATAATGTTTGATTCTAGAATATTACATTAAGTTTGCTCTAGACAATATTTATCTCAATTTAAAAATAGGAAAGTCAATATCTGCTCATGAATCTGCCTCTTCAATTTTTCTATTGTTGTCTTGAATGATGAAGGGTACTTCATTTACTGATACTTAATTGTGTAGTGGGGGGAATCTGGAAACAATTGGTTTGCTTCCAAAATTAACCAATTTCGCTGAGTATGGCTGTTTATTGTAACATAATTTTATGCATTTGTAATGAACTTGGGAATAAGTATTCACTTGGCTACAATTTTACCACAGTTTATTGTCAACTTTCGTATATAGCTTTGTGAGGATGACATTTTGCATCATCTCTTGGTGGTTTTTTGAAACCATTTTGGTCCACTCCTAGGATGCAAATGCTGGCCAAAAATCAAACCCTTCATCAAAGACTGGATGCTATTGAGTATGCGGTTTTATTTAGCTTAACAGATTTAAAGTCTTGAGATGCTGTTCGCGGTGCCATCTGAATTAAAAGGTTTTGGGTTAGAATTCCTGGATGATATCAGAAAAAGATATTTCTTCTTTCTTCTGCCTTCTGTTTTACTTGTCAAACAGTGTCTTAATTATCCATCAATGATTAGAAGTTAGAACCAAAAAAGTTCAGAGATTTGAACATCATGTTGTAAGCATGTAATTTACTTGTTATTCTTCTCTCAACCAGTGAACTCAATGGAACTGTGGTTGAAGCTCAAATACGGACAACACAAATTCGACCATCACTTCCAATTGATGTTGCAATTGAGAACTATTTGCAATCGGATAATAGATTGCTGATTCTGGTATGGTATTTTTTCTTCGTATTTTTTTATTTAGCTTTGTTACTGTTGCTGAGGAATACATAACTGTTCTCAGCTTTTTTGATGAACATTATCAAGGCCATATGTCTTTAAACAATTATAAAGCCAGTTACGCCATAGTTGTGACTCTTGAAGGACACTTGAATATCACAATGGAAGTGGGGTGTTGTATATATTGATCCATTACTATTATCCAACGTCTTTGATTTACCATCTCCGTGATCGTGATTTTCTTCTCTACTTTCCTTGATGTGGCTCATTTGCCAAGTACTTGATGGAAAGCTTAGGCCCTGTTCGGGGAAGTTTTTAGTTTTAAGTTCTCAAAATTTTAAAAACTAAAACCAATTTTGGTTTTGAGATCTCATTTTTGTTGTTGTATATATTCAATTTCAAAATAGTTTGAGATCATTCTTCCCTTTTACTTATTCTTCTTTCTACTTCCCCAACCTCAGTTCTGCTACCTATATCCCCCCTCCATTGACAACCATCACCACCTCCCTTTTCTTTTTCTTTCTCCTCTGTTAGAGCTCTAGCTATGGGCTATGGCAGTTGCTGGGAGAGGAATT
>BSSO01002375.1:0-19543 GCA_030267885.1 Mesembryanthemum crystallinum | reverse complement strand
ACACATGTCCCCATTCTTTCTGCCTATCAATATCACAGGAAAAAAAGGTCGCAGGGACCCTAATTTGCGTGTTCACAATCGTACTATGAAACCCTTATTAGAACAAAGAGAGAGGGGAGAAGAACTTGAAAGGGATGATGATCTAAGAGAAAGAAAATAATGTGAATAGGAGGTAGGGAAGAGGTTTTGCCCGTTGAGTGCAAATAACCCAAGCCACACAGGGTTTAAGTAAGGACAAAATAGAGAGCACAACAAAATTAAACGGCAAAGGCTACAAAGTTCACGGAGTGTCAACAAAACAAACCACAAGGTTACCACCTGGAATATGAAAATGAGAATGTGTACCCGCTGAAAATTGCAATACCACAGGGGTACCAGTTGGAAAATCCCTAATAATAATAATAATAATCAAGTTTTGATTAATTTAGGGGATTACTTGACGTAACAAAAATTTCTAAAATTACCCTCACCATTTTCCCTGTCACTTTTAGGCTTTCTCCCATGTTTCTCTCTTATCTATCTCTCTCTTCAATGGAGGGCACGCCGAAGGATATGATGGCTAATTGAAGAATGAATTAATCTTAGGTTCAAAGGGTGAGGTTTATTCAAATAAGAATGAGGGTCGTCAAACTCAACGCTTCAATTGTCGGGCATTGCTGCAAATTCAGGTCCAACCCAACCGACTACTGGTCATGGTGGAAGTCACAGCGGCCCCGTCCAATATTATATGGCGATTGTACCACCAGTGCTTCCACCACCCTTGTTGTGGTTGTGGATGGCAGCCTCATAGCGGTAGCGTTGTGGCTGCCGACGGCCTGGCCGGTGGGGAACGACTCGTGGAAGATGGAGCACACACGGGCCTTCCCTCCTTCGACGGTGGGGGTGGTGGTGGTGGAAGATGATGGCGTGGTGGTAGCGGAGGAGGAATTAATGGTGGTGGCTGGATGAATCGCGATGAGGGAGATGTCAGATGTATCACACTCAAGAATTTCGCGATTAACCAAATGAAATCACTTTAGTCAACTGGATAAAACCATGGTATTGATTAGCATAATTTGCTTTGCGTTGATCTCTGCACATTTGCTTTTCATTGATTATCAAACAATTACTCGACTTTGATACCAATTAGATATCAGCCAATTTAATATCGTAACTTTGCTGTAATTAATTGTAACTAGCAGATAAAAGTCAGGCATTGATGAAATTGTAACAGTTGCAAGTAAGCTCTTATGAGAAATTTGGGTTAATAATATCCTTGGTTCAAATATGGATGCTTCATCATTGAGGTGTGCAGGGAGCTGCCGATGGGGAGGAAGGGATAGGAAGAGGTGAGAGGGTAGGGTTGCAATTAAAAAGGGTATTTTTGGAATTATTGTGATATAAATGGTTAAATTGAGTAATTATTCATTTACGTTAAGCAATTTCGTTAATTTAAATTAAGTTTCAATTTAGTTCAGTTCAGTCCAGACAATTTGAGTCGAAAATAACATGCCCGATGTGGTAACTGGTAAGCACATGAAACGACTCCATCTCCAACAACTATGAACCCTTTTCCTTCTTCCTTAGACAGTTGACACCAAACCCCCGGGCGGTGGAGCAGTTCACACTTCAATTCGTATCAAAATCTCTTCAAAATCATCAGCCATGAACTCGAACCCAAACCCCTCCTCTTCAATGCGAGTCTTGATTCGTCCTCCTCCTTCAACTCTTCAACCATCACCATCACCACCACCACCACCACCACCATCATCATCATCATCTCCATTACCATCCCCACCACTACCTTCTCCTCCTCCTTCTTCCGGCGTCGTCGTCGTTGGATTCATTGGGCGGCGGGAGGGGGACGTTTCTCAGCTCATCAATCGAATTACCGACTCAAATGTATTCGGTTCGAGTAGCCATCGCCATCCCCTCGGCATTGGCGTTGGCGAGGGGGAGGTCAGTGAAGAGGTTAAGGATTGGTTCAAGAAACGCAGGATTAGCTATTTTCTTGATGAAGATAAAGGCGTGCTTTTTCTCCAATTGTGCTCGACGCAGTGCCCAGCCATGCGGTCCGGCGCCCGGGGGTCGAATTCGGAGCTGGAGTCAGTGATTGAAGAGCACGAGTTTGGGGATCTTCAGGGTATGCTCTTCATGTTCACTGTAAGTATTTTGATTCTAGTGATGTTTCTCCAATTGTTGTTAGGGCATCTCCAATGAAATGTTTATAGTAGAGGTTTATGTGCTATAAACCTTATTAATTAATAAACCCACTTCCCATTGTGATAAACTTATAATCTCTCTATTTTCGTAAACCATACGAACCTGGTTTATGGAGCTCACATTGAACTGGTGGACCGATTGTATTAGACCTTTGGAGAAGTTGTTATGACGGGGAAAGAAAATTATAAACCTTGACCAATGCTGGTATGGCATAAATTATAAACCCCAAAATGAGTTTTATGATTAGAGATGCCTTTAGCTTTTATAAATGGTTAAGTAATTGGAATTTTTAGGATAAATGCCAGTTTTTGTAATGTGAAGTTGCGTGTATTTCCACAAGGATCGAGTTCATATTCAAGTTAAGGGGAACTCTTGCCCTCACATAAACTTTATTTCAATTGCTTAGTATTCTAATTTGATACTGCTATTAGCTCTAGAGCTTATAATGCAGTAATGGAGTATGTCAGTTTAAATTCTCAACTTAGTAGAATATAATCTGATACATTCACCCTCTTCAGAATGCATACATTTTTGGTTTCTCTACGTGTGGATCCCTCTTCCCAAAACAACAACAATACTGATGATTTTATTACTGAGATTGAGCGGTGTTGGGCTAATTTGTTACTAGCTACTGTCTGGAGGCCATCTTGTCCTCCTTTGCTGTAACTTTTGACACTGAACTAATATATACTCTCTCGTTATCTGAAAAAAGATCGAGTATAGGCCCAGTTCTAATAGGGTTTGCAGAGCTCAAGATGTATGCAGCTTTCCCTATATGTAGTTGAAAGCTAAACTTAAAACTATGAAAAAAAGGTTGAAATTCTTCTTCCTGAACATGGGGAAAATATGAGAGAAGGTAATAAGAAGAGAATCTTAGGTTGTGTTCAGTTTAAGGAAATGAAAACAGTTTTCTTTTTACAAATTTTCTTAGAAAATGTTTTCTTGGTGTTTTCTAATGTGGAAAATCTTAAAGTGTGTGCTTGTCATAAAGGAAAACTCTAAAAAACAGCTTTGTGTTGTTTTACAAACTCTAGATACAAATTGGAAAACAAGGTTTCCCATTTTTCCAAATTTGGAAATTGAAAAATGATTTTTTTTTTGGTTTGAAACGACTTTTTGTTGGAAATTACCTACTATAATTTTTGTCATAAAAATGGAATGGTCCTAACCCTGTTAGATTAAGTGATGCGAAAAGAACTTTTTGCCCCTCTCTTTTTCAACAATACCCATGTGATGGTTTACCATAAGGGATTCATTCCTTTCACCCACCACACTTGAAGACTCACTCTCTCTGCTAGCATCTATCTCTCTGTGCAATTCTGGCATTTAATTCACAAAATAATCCACCTATTGCAATAATTTGACAATTCCATCCTCCATTTACATATCATCAGTTCAAGGCACAAAACCACAATTTTGCGCAACAAGAATCCTAATTTTATGGAAATCCAATCAGTACAAAGAAATGGAAGGAATGAATATTACCATCACAACTACCACCTGTAACGGTACATGCCAGTTGTAGTGAGGGCTTATGAGGGAGAAGGAATGGAGGAGAGAGAATCGCAGGCGAGAGGAGAAGAGGGAACACGGCAATAGATTTAGCAGAGAGGGGAAGGACTGAAGGGAAAGGGTTAGTTATTTAATTGCCTATCGTTTAAAAAGAGACGAGCAAAAAGGTCTTTTCGTATCACTTAATTTAACAGAGTTAGGATTATTCCTTTAAAAGGTATGACATGACAAAAATACAAGTTAGAGGGTAGTTTTGGACAAAAAAAGTTATAATAAATAGTTTCAAACAAAAAGTCAGAAAATTAAGGACGTTTTGACAAAAGTTCCATTGAGCCCCTATTTTGAACATGTTTTGTGGACTCCTTGTTTTCTTTGAAATTTTTTTCTAGAAAAGTGCCACAGTTTTCTTTAATTGAATGAACTCTTAATGATTAAGGAGTTAGTTGATAACATACTTAACAAAGCTTCAATGTTTGTTATAATAAATGTCTCTCCGGCCAAGTGGTGATTTTCTATTATTCTCATGTCAAATATTGTGGACTTGGATCATTAAGTGGGAGGGTGGTGGTGGGAGGTTTATGATTGATGATTCAGGAGTTAGTTGATAGCACACTTAATAAAGCTTCACTATTTGTTATAATAAAATCTCCCTCCCTCTATTATGGTCTATGCCCAAGTGATCTTTAGCTGTCTATGATTCTCATGTAAAATTTATTGGACTTGGATTATTAAATGGGAGGGTGATGGTGGGAGGTTTATAATGGAAAGTGATTATTGCATTCTTATCTCTCTTTTTCTTCTTCTTCTCAAGCATTTCATTTTAGGATAATGAGAAACATATTACACTGGGGTGTTTCTTTTTGCGAAGTTGATTCAGGATTGAGATCTTATACTTATGTGGCTGAAGTAATTATGAACTTAAAACGACACCTAAATCCTTGTCACTTGAAGTTCTCATCTCTCTTTCTATTTGCATACATGAACAATGGAAATCAAAGCACCACCATGTTAGGTGTGGAGGCAATTTGCTTAACTGAAATTTCAAATCCGATTCTCTAATGTAATCTGAAGTAGTTGTTATCTTGGCTCCTCTAACCAGTTCAAATTTTAAGCTTCTCCTTTCAACATTCACAGGTTTTAATCAGTTTTTGAAAAGCCTGGGAGTGTCTTATCTGATTTTGAGGCAAAATTCGCAATGTCAATGCAGGTCTGCCATGTGATTATATATATCCAGGAGGGGTCACGCTTTGATACTCATATTTTGAAAACTTTACGAGTGCTACAATCTGCAAAACATGCTTTGGCACCATTTCTAAGATCGCATCATATATTGCCATCAATTAGTAGACCTCTGTCATCCTCTAACCGTCCTCCTACACCAGCAACATCCTCGAAGAGCCCATCTCCACGAAGAGGCAGCCACTTTTCAAGTCGAAACAGTTCTCCAATATCCGTCATGTCAGGCTTAGGTTCGTATACAGCGCTATTTCCTGGGCAGTGTACGCCTGTTACCCTGTTTGCTTTTATTGATGATTTTTCGGATATGGTGAATTCCAGTGCTGTTGCACAGGATTCAAATGATACCTCCTTATCTAGTCAATCAAGTTTGAGCAGCTTGGGAAGGTCAAATCTGCCCATGAAAAATTCTAATTCAGTTGTTGTGTTATCTCGTCCTGCAAATAAATGCGAAGGTGGTTTGCGCAAAAAGCTGCTGTCATCTTTGGAAGCCCAAATTCGTTTTTTGTTTAAAAAATGCCGGACGCTATCTGGGTCAGAGAGTACTGCTCATTTGGGGTCTCGAAGTGGTGGTATTTCTGGTCCGGCTCCACTTTTGACTCTTGATGCATCTAGAGCTGTTGTACTATTAGACAGCTCAAGTATCCAGAGGGGCGAGTCTCTTGAATTTGCCACAGGCCTTGTGGAAGATGTATTGAATAGAAAGGTGACATCAGATTCATTGTTGCTTGAAAAACACAACCAGAGTGGAAACAAGGAGGATGTTATGACTCTAAAGGAATTTGTTTTTAGACAGGCCGATATTCTAAGAGGAAAAGGGGGTTTGGTTACAAATGCCAACAGTGGAGCTGCTGGTGTTGGAATGGTTGCTGTTGCAGCAGCAGCAGCAGCTGCAGCCTCTGCTGCTTCTGGAAGAGCAACCAGTGTACCTGAGCTGCCCAGCTGGGAAATGTGGATATCTTCCAGCCAACTTATTTTAAAAGGAATTTTGTCAGCAAAACGTGGATATGGTGATGAAACTGATAATAGCAGAAGAAAGTTCCGGCAACGAAACGGTACCCCACCTCTTGGTGAAGGTGTTGCTCCTAAAGGTGCTGATCCTCCAGACACTGCAGTTTCTCTGTTGGAGAGTGGAGAGGGGATTAACAGAAAGTTTTCTTCTTTGTGGTGCCAAAGAGCATTACCAGCTGCTAGAGAAGTTTATTTGAAAGATTTACCTCCTTGTTATCCTACTTCACAGCATGAAGCACAACTGGAACAAGCGCTCCATGCCTTCCTCTCAATGGTAAAGGGACCTTCTGTTCAACAATTTATGAAAAAGTTAAAGGAGGAATGCTTGTCAATCTGGAAATCTGGGAGGCAATTATGTGATGCTATTAGTTTGAGTGGAAGACCATGCATGCACCAGAGGCATGATATTGAGATTGATGGTCTTCCTTCAGATGGCCAGGGCAAGGAACATAACAGCGGGTTTGTTTTTCTTCATGCCTGTGCCTGTGGTCGGTCTCGCCAATTACGAGCTGACCCTTTTGATTTTGTATCTGCTAACATCAACTTTAATATTTTTCCTGACTGTGATAAGCTTCTTCCCATACTCCAACTACCAAAAATCAGTACCAATGGGCCTATTCAGCCTTCATCATGGACTATAGTTCGACTAGGAAGTGCAAAGTGCTATGAACCTTCTAAAGGTTTGCTTCAAACTGGTTTTTCTTCAAATCATAAGTTCCTTCTAAGATGGACAATTGTTCTTGAGAAGGACAAGCACTCAAATGTTTCTTTCGTGAATGCTTTGAGGCAAGGCTCGCTCAGTGGTACTACAGGCATCAAATCTGAATCAACTGTGAATGAGGATGCAAAGAAAAACATTTCAACACCAGTGCAGCCAGGAGAAGTGCAGACTGGAGATGAAGCCCATGAGAAAGATAAGTGTAAATCTGATCAGAAACAAATCAGCTTTGGTAGAGGACTTCCTGGAGAGGTCCGGACTCGAGTTGAAGGACAGAAGGATTTAAGTGGTTCCAAATCTGATCATAAACAGATCAGCTTTGGTAGAGGCCTTCCAAATTTTACAATGAGGAAAGCTTTTTCTGAGGTTGTTGCAGGATCAACGTCTTCGAGTTCAGCATTTCCTCCTTTGCAGCCAAAGATGCAATCAATATCTAGTCCAGGAAAAGGTATCAAGAAAACTGCAGAAGTTGGGAGCAAGGAGCAAATTAATGGTTTTACTAGGGATAATCAAACATTTGAAAAATCTGAAAAAATACCTTCGTCAGGAGGAGAAAGTTCAATTGGGACAAATAATATTGGCAGTATTGATGGTAACCCATTCTTACATATAGGTAGCAACGTGGTTCCATTAACTGTGGATGATGGTAGGAATGTTTATGAAAAGAATGTTGCTGAAGGGGGGAGTTCTAGGTTTAATCCTTCTTGCAGGCACTTTGTAGTTTATGTTGGGTTTGAACATGAGTGTCCCCGTGGCCACCGTTTTATACTATCTCCAGAGCTTTTGAACAAACTTGGGCAGCCACATTCTTCATCCGAAGAATCTCGTGTTGCTCAATCGCCTCTTGTTGCTGAACATGTTAACCGTAAGCATAGGGGTTCCTTGAGATTAGGTAAGACTGAGGGTCACAATAAAGCTCATCGACCATCGAATGGTAATGCTACTATCATTCGGAAGCCTATTAATTTGAAAAGGTCAGGTGAAGTTCAGGTTGATGATGAGCCTGCTGTGAACGGAAAATCACACTTGGCCAAGGCAGTGGAGCAGACACTGCTTGATTCGTCGATGCCACCTGATTCTGTTCCAGATCTTCAACAAACTCAGCATTCTATATACCTTGACGATAATGGGCCTGCTTTTTCATTGCTAAACAGAAATTTACCAATATACCTCAATTGCCCCCATTGCAAGGCCTCCAAGACTAAGAAGGATCGGCAAAATTTGAAGTTTGCAGGTTCTATATCTCAACTACAGAGGATATTTGTGGTATGTGATCTTGTCTATAGTACATAGTCCTTCCTAACTTTTTTGTTCTGTTTCTATATATCAGTTTGACAATTGGAGAATCTTTATATTGTCATGCATGTTTTTCTGGATATACCCTTATTTGAGTTGTATAGTTCACAAAACATTTTTATTAAAGTAAAATATATTAATGTCCTAGAGCTTACATAAGTTCTGAGTTGTATGTCAATCTTTTCCTCACTGTAAACTCCATGAAGCAGCTACATATGGCTTGTGTATTAGTTCAAACATAATCTAGATTCACTGGGCTAAGTACAAAGCAACATGGTCTTCTTTGCTTGCTTCTAGTTTCCATAATCTTTTTTCTGCTCTCTATTTTGGGGACCATTAGGCTTGAGTCTTTTTGTATTATACACCTTTGTAAACCGGGAGTTTTTTTTTTTTTTTTTTCCTTCCTTTAGATAAAAAAAGAATTCTTTTAAGAAGGAAAGAAAGAATACAAATGATGAGAATAACCATTCTCAACAAGGAATCCATACAAAATCCGTCAAACCTAACCCAAGTAAATCTGTACAGAACTTCTACTTGTTTTTCGACCATCATAATTCATACTGGACTTTAAGTGTTATAACTCATGGTTGTTTGTTGCCTTTTTCTTCCTAGAGTGCGCCTGAACCTTAAAAGTAACATATCTTCCCATACAATCAACCAACTTAATCCCCAAAGCCTCAGCAAGGGCATTTCCACGCACATCCGCCTCATCGTTCCCAAGCGTGATCCTGGCACTGACGCGGTTGAGAGTAGCCCATCACGAGGACCACATGCACCGCCCATCACATTATGGTGTATTGAAGGATGTTGTGAGAGCATAACCCCTTTTTGATGGTTCTCCAACCTAGCCACGCTTTGCTTCAAAGAGTATCCAGCCTCATCCTCATTAAAGTTATAAACTTTTTGCGAATCAAACGCCGGTTTATAATATTATAAGTACGTCCTAAGGTGTTCTATGGCTTTATAATAATGTTGAACTATGCGTAACTACATTAAGGAGCTGGATTCGAGCAGTGGTGAGGTGATTTCGAATGTGGACAGGATTATTGAGGAGGTTGCCGAGTTCTACTGGGATCTGTTCACGGAGGATGACTTGGATAGACCCATGATTGAGGGGCTGGATTGGGCTCCTATCTCTGCGCATTCTAGGGAGTGACTTGAGAGGCCTTTTGAGTTCTCGTTGAAATCAAGAACGTTGTCTTTGGGATGGAAGGAGAGAAAGCTTCGGCCGGATGGTTTTACTATGGCCTTTTTTCAGGACTGTTGGGATGTTGTCAAGGATGATCTAGTGGCTGTTTTCACAGAATTTTACCGCAATGGGGGTGACCGGTAAGAGTACGTTCCCAAGAAGGATCGCTCCATCAAGGTCACATATTACAGCCTTATCAGCTTGACTGCCGGTGTGTATAAGATCGTAGCCAAAGTGCTTTCAATTAGGCTGGGAGCGTGTTGACAGGCTGATTGCCTTTGTTGTGGAACGCCAGATCTTAGATGCGACCTTGGTTGCTAACGAAGCGGTGGATGAGGCTCAGCGTTCTAAGCTTAAGGGGTTGGTCTTCAAGCTTGACTTCGGGGAAGCTTATTTTATTTTATTTTTATAATAAGTGCTCATAAAAGCACTTAACTTAGACGGGATGATAAGTCATTTCTGAGGTCTAAGAGCATGTTTGGCCTTGCGTCTTAGAAGCTTTAGCTTCTCCCCCTATTTCAACCACAATTCACCCCTCCACTTCTCCACCTCCCCATTTGAGCTTCTAAGAAAAAATACGCCATTGGTGGCCAAGAAGCACAAGCTTCAAACTATATTTTTGTGCTTCTTGGTCAGGGTTTTTCTAGCTTCTTAGAAGCTCAAAATGAGGAGTTAGAGTAGGTGGAGGGTTGGGAAATAAGGGGAGAAGCTAACAAGCAAGGCCAAACATGCTCTAATAATCATATGTACTGTGTCTTATAAAGGTTTGCAAGGGTTTCTATCTTAATGAAGCTCTAAACACATTTTGAGTTGATGAGCCTAGGTTAATGGGTAATTATTTTAACATGAGTTGGTTATAAAATTTATAGGTTTAGCTCATGGATACATGTCCTTACATGTCCGTCTTCACGTTTTTTTGTTGCTTTTCTACCCTTATGACTTGGTACCATATGTTACTAAATACTTAAATATCTTGGTGGAAGGAATGCACATGATTACTTCTAAACATTGAGTATGCTGTTTTTATTACAAAAGGGCTTTGCTATGTTATGATGAATATCTTGGTTAATTCTGCAGGTCACACCTCCTTTTCCTATTGTTTTGGCAACAAATCCTGTGATACAGTTTGAGGTGCGCATTAGTTCCTTGCTAAATGAGCTTTTTCTGTTTGAAGGAGTGGAGTGTGAATAAAGATTGCTTTCATTTAATATGATCCCTCTTCTTTGAACTTGTGGAAGTGTAATTTTCACACATTGTGATAACTACCGGACTTAACCTGGATTTCATTGCGGAATAGTGGAAGCTTTAGTGAAAATAGATTTTTAGATCAAAGTTTGTTGAAAGATATTCTCACAACAATTAAGGAGGAAGTTTCTACTGATACCTTGGCATTATCTTTATAGTTCTGAAATAAAGTAAACTGAGGATGTTAGTTGACAAATTGATTGCCAGTCATGGGTCTGGTAGACAGAAACTGCACGGTCAGACTATGGCATGCTTGCTGTGTGTGTTGATACACGCCATTAAAAAAAATGTTAGTTTCAATTTCTCTACTTGAGACTAAGGGTACTACATTCTGCGCCAGTCATGGGTCTGGTAGACAGAAACGTGATTGCTTGAGTTGCTTGAGCATTAATGACATTAGTAATTGGGTGATTGGGAAGAGGAGTTTGAGGACAAAGAACCAGTGTTTTTGCATGTGACAGTTGCATACATTGTTTTCCAGATCCTTGTTTCAGACGGTCAAAGAAGGAGAAAGTATGAGAAATAGGGGAGAAAGGCAGAATGGAGTTGCTTATAACTATCTTCATTTTGGTTTAAAACAATTTTTTGTTATTTAAAAAAAAAAAGGAGAATTGTATTAGTTCTATTCCTATTCAATCATTTCAGTTCTCTAATATCCAAAATGTAGCCTTATTCTTCCTTTTCGATTCTCCGTCAGATGATCTTTCTCTCATGTTGTGAACGGGAATTTTCGGTACCATAACAAATTTGGTTCATGTGCTGATAGTCAGAGTTTTTTTGGTGCTTGTAATGGTAATAAAAGGCCATAATGTTAATGAAAAGGCCATTGACTGTCTTATTGATGTGAGATCTATTGCCATAATGTGGTAGGTGGATTTGGTGTATTAACGCATCTACTTAAGCCATAATGGCTTTGGAGAATTATATTCAAGGAGAAATGTGGAAAATGTCATAAAAGGTAAATATTGGGGAAAGGATGAGTAATGAAGCAATAAGGTTATGCGTTGTCATGGTTTGTGAATTTGAACTGGTTTGGATAATTCTTAGAGGGTAGCAGGTTGAAGAGTTGGTTTAGAATGTTTTTTAGGTATGATCTTCGGTGGGCATCAGCTGCTAAAGGTCCAAATTCACAAACTTTAGGATGCTACCTCTGAAAACTAAGACACGAGAAATGTAGAGTTGGAATTGTAATCAGAAACATTCCACGCTCTAATGCTTTTGAACATTCAGTGGCGATTATGCCAAGGTCGAGAGTAGAAAGGTTGTGCAGGAGATTGTCTCCTCAGAAGATGATGAAAATCCAGATGACCATTGTGATGAGGATGATGATGATCTGCTTTTTGATCAGCTGCCAAACCGGAGGACTTCTTACAGGGTGTGTTTGAAGAGGGGGAGCTGAGCAACACTTCTTTAGATAATAGCAAGCATGTTAATCTTTCTTCTTCTCCCAGGTTGGTGTTCGCCATTTGAAGGATGTGCCTCTCCGAAATATATGCACTCAAGAGGGTGTTACTTTGGTTGTGGATTTCGATTTTTCTTCTCCTTCTCCACATTCCTCTTCCATACAGTACTCCTATTGTTTCTAATTGAGATGCAACTCTTATCACTCCGTTGCAAATGGTAGCAGGGCCTATCAACAATAATTATCCTTCTAACATGAGTAACCCGTCAACCTCCCAGACTTTGCCACGCTTATTAGGGTCTCTAAGACCTCAAACATTCCAACAAGGTCTGCCAAGGGTGAGTTGTGTCAGTGCAACCTCGAGGTGTTTGGAGATGTGAGGATCAGGAAGGATGAGGTTTGGTGGAGATTGATGCTTTGGATGAGATGCGTCACTGGGGCGTCCTTTTCGAGAAGCACTTGGTTTCTAAATCTTCTTTTGTTATTGTTATATTTACTTCCTTATCGAAAAACAATTTACANCTTGGGCTGAAGAATGAGTTAGAGCAGGTCCTTATGTGGGAGAGCCAGAGCCAGAGACAAAAAATAAAGGTCAAATGGGCTAAGGAGGGGGATACTAACTCTAGGCTTTTTTATAAGGTGGTGAATGGTAGGAGGAAGAGGAATTACATTATTGAGTTGGAGACAGGTGAGGGGGAGACTTTTTCAGATGTTAGTAGGATTAGTCATGAGATCACTAATTTTTACAGGGACCTTTTTACGGAGGAGGTGTGGGAGAGACCTATGCTTGAGGGTTTAGATTGGATGCCTATTTCAGAACAGTCTAGGGAGATCTTTCGAGATGGAGTAGATTAGACAGGTCGTTTTTGGGATGGATAGGGAGAAGGCTCCAGGCGTGATGACTTTACCATGGCCTTCTTTTAGGATTGTTGGGAGGTGGTTTGTGGGGACCTCTTGAAGGTCTTTAATGAGTTTTACGAGACTGGGTTTGTGCAGGAGTATTAACTCTAACTTCATTACCTTGATCCCCAAGCGAGAGAGGTCGATTAAGGTTATGGCTTTCGCCCCATAAGCCTGATTTCTAGTGTTTATAAGATTGTCACTAAGGTGTTGTCCTTTAGACTTGGTGTGGTTTTGTCTGAGACTATTGCTGTGGCTCAGAGCACCTTTGTGGGGGAGCGTCAGATTCTGGATGCTGCTTTGATAGCTAATGAGGTCGTTGATGACGCTAGGCGGTGTGTAATTCAGGGGGTGGTTTATAAGTTGGACTTCGAGAAGGCTTACGATAGGGTTAGTTGGCGCTTCTTGGACATGGTGATGGAGAGGAAGGGATTTGGTTCGAGATGGCGGAATTGAATTAGGGGGTGTTTTGCTAATGCTAACTTCTCGATTCTGGTTAATGGCGCCCCAAAGGACTGGTCTTCCTACTCTCGTGGTCTTAGGCAGGGGGATCCCCTCTCCCTGTTTCTCTTTACTTTAGTAGTCGATGTCCTTAGCCGGATGTTGGATAGGAAGGTCGAGAGGGGCTTGGTCGATTGCTTTAGGGTGGGGAGGGAGAGTATTGCAGTGTCTCACCTGCAATTTGCCGACGACACCATTCTCTTTCTTTCGGCCGATATCAAGAGCTTCCGGAGGGTGTGTACTATTCTGCAGATCTTTGAGGTTATTTCCGAGATGCGGATTAATCTATCTAAGTGTAGTTTAGCGAGGGTTAATGTGGATAATGGGGTCTTAGAGTCTTTTGCCTCTTCTGTAGGGTGTCAGGTTCAGGGTTGGCCTCTCACCTATCTAGGCGTTCCCCTTAGGGGTAATCCGCGGTGCCAGTCTTTTTGGGAATCGGTGGTGTCTCGGGTAGTCGGGCGTTTGGATACATGGAAGGGTAGATATTTCTCTTTAGGGGGGAGGATAATGTTGTTGCAGTCATGTCTTGCTACTATTCTTATTTACTACCTTTCCCTCTTTAGGGTTGGGGTGGATGGAGGTAGGAAAGATCACCTTGTCAGTTGGGGTCGTGTTTGTAGACCTAAGACGGAAGGGGGTTTGGGTATTTGTCGGTTGGTGTTTAAGAACATTTTACTGGTGGGTAAGTGGTTGCGATTCCCTTTGGAAACCGGATCTCTATGGTACCAAGTAATCAGCAGCAGGTACGGACTTCAGCAGAACGGATGGGATGCCCTCCCTGGATCACTTGTTTCCCATGCTGCACCTTGGAAGTTCATCAACCATGTATCTCGCTTTTTCTTTCCTTTGGTTAGATTTAGGGTAGGCAATGGGTTTCGGGTTCGATTTTGGGAGGATGTGTGGAAGGGGGAAGTTCGTTTTGCTTCTTTATTTCCCAGGGCCTTTCGGTTGTCTACTCTCCATGAGGCACCAATTTTTGCATTTGTTTTAGGTGGTTCTTGGGATCTGCATTTCCGCAGGGCCCCTCATGATTGGGAGATGGAGGAGATCACTGCTCTAATTTCTGTGTTGGACACTAGCCCTTTAGCAAGCTCTTGTGATTCTAGGGTATGGGTCAGAGATCCCTCAGGGACTTTTTCTTGCAGATCCTTTCTTCACCACCTTGGCTTACTACCACAATATCCCTTCTTCCCTTTGGCGACTTACATTTGGAAGTCTAAAGTGCCCCTGAAAGTGCGTGTCATTGTTTGGACCCTAGTGCTAGATAGAGTTAACACCCATGATGTGTTGCAAAGGCGCCGACCTAGTTGGGCCCTCTCCCCGGGTCAGTGTGTCACGTGTCATCGAGATGGAGAAACCTCCTCTCATTTGTTTCTACACTGTGCCTTTGCGAGAGCTTTATGGCACCGACTTTTGGGGATTAAGGAGTGTTTTGTCAGCCTGTTGATGTTGAGCAACTACTGCAGATTTAGTATGTAGGTTTGGGGCGGGGTAAGGAGCATAAGCTACTTTGGAGGTGTGCCTTTTTCGCACTCCTCTGGTGTGTCTGGCTGGAACACAACTCTCGTATTTTCACGGGAGCGTCGATGCCAGTGGAGTTTGTTTGGGACGGCATTGTGTGCGTGGCCTCTCTTTGGGCCAAAGCAGTTGGGGATTTTAGGGGGGTTACCCTCAATGATATCCAACGTCATTGGGGAGACTTTGTAATATTTTCGTTGAGGACTCCTTGTCCTCTATCTCTGTAATTACTCTGTTACTTTGATATTAGTGTACTTTTTCTTTATCAAAAAAAAGAAAAATTTATTTATTTAATTATTGTTTTACTTCTCATATTTCTCCAGTCAACTATTAGTCTACATACAGTGAATTCATTTCTAGGACTCTCATGGATTGTCTCCTGTTTTCTATCACCCCTCTGATGTGATGGAGACTACCACTTCTCTGGCTCCATAAGATATTCTGTCCTTTGATTTTCACTAATTATTACTTCATTCCTTGTAGTCAAGGCTGTAGAAACTCGAATAAAGTAGCCAGCTTGATCTGTTCTTTATGACGAAGACCACAAATTTAATTATTTGAAGTAGATATTCTCTTGGCGCTTAGTGCCACTTTTAACTAGGAATCAGATTGATTTTACCTTTAGTTTTCAGTTGTTTCCTTTCTTCCCTGTAGGGGTCCTGTCAACCTGCAGGAATTTCGAGCCATCAACAGCAGCTGCAATTCAGCCTTGGATGTCAAGTTATTTTGCCCCCAGAAAGTGTCGTCTCCATCAGGCTCCCCTTCGTTTATGGTATTGAGGTGAAAGATAAGAGTTTCCTTCCTCTCAGTCCCTTAGAACATCAACCTGAGTCGACTGCCTGGATTATGCAAGGCACTGCACTGCAGGCCATTTGTAAGGGAAGCGGTCCTGAGTAAGAGCTTTGCAGTTACATAGATTTTGATGCAGAAGGCTACCATCCTGATGTAGCCGTGACTGGAGTGCACTGAGCCACTTCTGGAGGCACTCTTTGGCTCATGCCAGGGTATGTTTCACTGACCTGTACTTTCCAGCTTTTCAATGATTCATTTCGTGACTGATTTTACATTTAAATTCTGAACTCGGAGTTGTTAAATGCTCACATGAAAGAGATTACAGCCTAGCTGTCTAGTACAGTTTCCTTGCTGAGGAAATGTATTTTCTGTAGTAGGCCTTTACCCACATTGATGTAGATTGAAGCATCATAAGCAATCCATCAGTGATCTGAACACATGATCAGCTGAAAAAGAAACCTGTAACAACTGTACTAAAAATGCGCAACAATTTATGAAGTCCACAAGAGGTTAGACTCCCAAGTATATTTTTTAAGAAGAAAAAAATATTATATCACAAGGAAACACAGTACAAGGATCAAATTATGTTTAGTAACTAGATCTCACCCTTCAACAATAATATGATGAGAGAAGAGACAAAGAAGAGAAGCTAACGAAACGGAATGGCCGAAAATCATTGATTTCGCAAATATTTTCAGCGATTTTTCATCAAAAACCCAATACTATCAAAGGTTGGGATGAAGAGAGAGAAGAGGAGGCGAGTAATACCTTCTGTTTTATTTTCCTCAACTTTGTCGGGCATTGAACTTAACATGCATCTGCTGTCCTTTTACTTTGTAGACCAAAAGTAGGAAATAATGGAGGCTACTTGCAGTAGAGGAAAATTTATTATTTGATTCCCTTCTTATCTTACAACTCTAAAGACTGTACAAGTTATATGGCTGTTCGGCAAGCTTACGAGTTTCATGTTGTGAGAAGCCAAGAAACTCGTTTCTGATTTATATTTGAATTTGAGCTATTCTTGTAACAATTTCATTCATATTTTTGTAATATTTTTTTTCTTCTTTCTCCATCAACATCATGCCTAGAATTTTCTTACTTTCGGTAATCACTAAACCATGCAATCTTCCCCAAACATGACTTGGAAGCTATAGCCATGGAATTTTCCTTCTGATTAGACTGTGATTGTCTTAGTAGGTTTTCCAAAGAAATTTAGGCTCCGTTTGGTAGGGCGGAAGTGATTTTCAAGGGAAAATCATTTTCAATTGAAAATGATTTTCCTTTCACTTGAATTTCTCTTGTTTGATTTGAATCAAAAAAAGAAGAGGAATGTCGACCTGTATACCGAATTGTTGAAATTGTCAGTTAGCTCAAAGGAAATCGATGTAATGCCACCAAGTATCAACAACCCCATTTCTCTCTCCTCTAAAAAAAAAAAAAAAAAAAACTAAGAAATGCATGTTAGCCATTATTAATGGAGGTCACTGGAGGCCATCACCATTGTTGGACCATGAGAATCTATTACCCATTATTAGCTTGAATTGCCGAAAAAACTTGAATCCAATGGCTAATTGTCAAAAAGTCTAAAAATGATGACAAGAAATTACGGAAAAAAAATTGGATCCAATAACTTGAATGACGAATTTGCATTTTGCAGAGGCCATATAAGGAAATAAGAAGAGGTGAGAGGAGAGAGAAAGAGGAATGGTCAGTTTTATTACAGAGGAGAGGGAAATGGGGGGGAGGAGTGACGAGAGAGAAAGAGGAATTTGGGGAGGAGAGAGTGAAATTTACGTAAAAGAGAGAAAGTGGATGAGAGAGGAGAGAGAAAGAGGACGAGTGAGGAGAGAGAAGGGGAAAGGGAATAGAATGTGGAAAATGCACTTCCCTCATTTTTGAAAGGAAAACATTTTCCTTTCTTGAGCAGAAAATTGTTTTCTATCGGAAATTGATTTTCATTTCAATGACAAACCAAACAGTGGAAAATTGGAAAATCATTTTCCCGGAAAACACTTTCCGCCCTACGAAACGAAGCCTTAGTAAGAGTAAAAGCAAACCAATACTAGCAGGTCGTAGTGCAGCAGTGCATTAGTGGTATGGACTACTAATTTACACAGGTAGTTGATGTTAATATTTCTTCATGTTGAAAAAAATAAAAAAGAAAAAAAGGAGCCTAAAGGCTAAAATTACAAATGTTTCAGGGATGATTCACTATTCCTGCATGGAGAAAATTGCTTATGAACAGCAAGTTCTGCAACCATACAGTTCAGGATCCATTCAATTTATTAACATTATGTTAGACGCGAGGAAATACCACTATTAATGGCTGAATGGCTGATGGTACATTCATCAGATGTCTCCTTGACATTCTTGACTGCATATTGTATATGGAATGCTTATGCAGGTGTTATTGTTGCCACATGTGATTTTGCAGAACATTCCCTGATGGGCACCAGGGTACCTAGATGTTTTCTCAAGTGCCTTCAATGGATTGCAGGGTTATAGCAGTTGAAGAGTCAAAGAAGTCTGATGAGAGGAGTTGGAGTCTTTCATGAATGAGGTGTTTATTTCTCTCTAGTTGCTTACTGGAATATTGTCAAACTCTAGGATTGTGCTAGGTTCTCATGGTTCTACTAAGAGTTCTTTCATTGTTAAGAAAACTAGAATAGGCTGGAGCTATTGCATACTTTTTTCCATCTTCAACTTATATTTATCAGGAGATATCAAAGTTTTCTAATGTGCTTTTACATGACAGATATGGAGCAAGGATATGAACTATTGTGGGGCTTGAAGGACCTTTTTGTCAATTAATCACTTGACAGCTCATATCCAAGGCACACTCTTGAAACACAGTACATTCAACCAAACTGGTGCGTTGGGAAGTCTTTGTAGCTGTGAAGTTGCTCTTTCGAACTTTTAACCAGCCAGAATATGTTTTCTGCTTGACGATGTCTGAGAAATTGAAGACTGCGGCAGCTAAGCTTCTTTCTACTGGGTTTTAAACTTGTCGACAATTGAACTTACGAGGGCAAGAATGAGGAGCTTGTAGCTGTGGCTTCCCTAGCTAAACCATGCTTTATCTTGAACTGGAGATAGGAGGCATTGGATGGAAAATGTCATAATGGTATAGGAGGAACTTAAGCCACCTCTTGGTCGTACTTCAGTACATGAAGATTTGATATGAGGCTTGAATCTGCTGATATGAGTGAGGTAGATTCAGGTACTTCCGGTAGTTTGTTGCAGTAATAAGAACAGGGCTTTCTAAAGGGCCACTAATTGAAGCATGCCGATATTTTCCCTATTTGATTATATTTGATTGAACTGTATAATCCTCGTAGGTTGATTGATGCCTACAGGTCTTTGCATATATTGTACTCCCTCCACCCCTTAAAAACTTGAGCATTTTGATTTTAGAGGTTAAAGTTCACGAACTTGACCTTTACTTTGTCAAAAAGTATAATGATTTACTCCCTCTGTCCCTCCATAACGTGGACATTATTAGCATATCTTTGTCCCGTTCAAACGTGGACATTGTACTATTCACCCCCCAAGAAGACAAATAATCCCATTTATCCCTATTGTCAATATATTTTTCTATTTTAATAATAATCCCACTCATTCTTTCTCTTACTCTCATATAAACACAATAAGTATATGAAAAATTTGTTAGAAACCACCTTTTAAAATAGGACTTTTTTATGCAGCCACCTTATATAATTTTTTTTTAACAAAACCACCTTATAAAATATTTCCAATTAAATCCAGCCACTTTAACCTCTTTTCCGGCGAAAAAATAAAGTGAACTGACCGAATTACCCTTATATTTTGCCATTTCTGTAGATTAAATGAAGTACATGCAAGTCATATGAGGGTAGTTTGGTCAGTTCACTTTGTTTTTTTGGGCGGAAAAGAGGTTAAGGTGGTTGGACTTAATCGGAATTATTTTATAAGGTGGTTTTGCTTAAAAAAAATTATATAAGGTGGCTGCATAAGAAAGTCATATTTTATAAGGTGGTTTCTG
>BSSO01002374.1:0-19546 GCA_030267885.1 Mesembryanthemum crystallinum | reverse complement strand
CCGCAATTAGCTTTCAAAAACACCATATTTTTTTGTCCCAAAATTAGCTTTCAAAACCCATAAAATCCCATAATTTTTTTATAATACTGATCCACTAACTCACATATACAATAAAAAATACTCTCTCTCCAATCACTTTCTCCCTTTCTATTGTTTTATTCTCTCACAATAATCTTTCTCTCTATTACTTTAAGGGCAAATATGTCTAAAAACACTCACCTAAAATCTTGTGCACTCCTAGTTTTTGAAAGTTAATTACGAGACGGATGGAGTATATATATATGATTTAATTTTAATAAACATTGTTGATTTACTGGTTGTACTCCTTATTATGAATAGTGTATTGATTGATTTTTTTAAAAACGGTATTGATTTTGTTGATATATTTATTGATTATTCTGTTGATTTTTATTGTTGTTTATGCTAGACCTTGTTAAAATCAACAAAAACCAGATGAGTAGATAATATTATTCCATACTACTAATACAAAGCTTCTCCCACTAAACTAACATATGCTACATCTTTTATTTTTTTGACAAAAAAAAATATGCTTCATCGTTTATGTATAAATATAGGAAAAGAATGCCACAAAATTCATCACTTGGATTTGATGCTGATATCTTTTGTACGAAAGACCATAGTTTAATTTGACCGCTTTTTTTCGTAGTAGTAACATTTTTCTATATATATGTACTGTAGTTAGCTTTTCTCTTCCATTCCCTTTTTCTCTTTTTATAAGACTTTTATATGAAAAAAATGGTCTAGCTAGTTTTTTGGTATTTATAAAGTATTATCAACTACTCGGATTTGCTGTATTTCCTATATATCCTTAATGCAATATAAATGAATAAAATTAGGTCCATAGATTTTACCCAAATGGAAAACAAATTAAAGCGAAAGAAAGAGAATATTGGAAGAAATGAATGTCAACTATAATCGGAATCAAAATATACAAATATACAGAGAAATAAATGTACTAGTACAGGTAATAGGAATTAAAATAGTTTAAATGTTAAGCACTTTTTATCTCTAAGGAATATCATGATTGTAAAATATTACACAAATAGTACTGTGTATGTTATCACTAGGAATTTCTTTTTCCGTCATAAGAGTAGTTATATATATGCGAATGCGATTAGGTTATGCTGTAATTAAGAAGTGATGAGTACAATTATTATTCCCAACAATAGCAATGAGCGTAAGGTTAGGTCACAACTCACAGGCGTACGGCAGTATAAGAATCGTATGTTGTTATTAGAGGCATCATGTATAAAGGTCGAAAGCATGAAGATTATGAAGAATATACCTTTTTTTTTTTTTTTCTATTTAGAAAAATTTGTCAAAAACCACCTTTTAAAATATGACTTTTTTATGCAACTACCTCATATAAATTTTTTTAACAAAACCACCTTATAAAATATTTCCGATTAAATATATCCACCTTAACCTCTTTTCCAGCAAAAAATTAAAGTGAACTGACGAATTATCCTTATATTTTGCCACTTTTGTAGATTAAATGAACCACATGCAAGTCATATGAGGGTGGTTTAGTCAGTTCACTTTGTTTTTTTGGCCGGAAAGAGGTTAAGCTGGTTGGACTTGATCGGAATTATTTTATAATAAGGTGGTTTCGCTTAAAAAAAAATATTAGGTGGCTGCATAAAAAAAGTCATATTTTATAAGGTGGTTTATGACTTTTTCTTATATTTACCAAAAGGATACCAGTTTGGTGCCTATGAACAATCAATGTACTCCCTCCGTATTTTTCGAATGTTTACAAACCACCAAAAAATAAGTACCTCTCGAATGTTTACAAACCAAATTTTACACACACTATTGTCCATAATACCCCTCCACTGCCTAGTTTAAACAAATAAAGATTCAATTATCAAATCAATTTTACAAAATAAAACTCGTTTTTTTTATTCCCTTTTATTTATCTCCCTAACCACCATAAACATATCCTTACATTTTTTTGAGGGATTTCTCTATGGTGCCTCTGTGTTTTTAATTTTTTTTTAAAAAATGCGTGTTTGAAAATAAAATTACTCGTGGTGCCCTCAAATTATTAACTATTAGTTGATGGTACCCATATAACCTTATAGTTCAAGGTAAAGTTGCGTTAAGTGATGACATGAGCCACCGGTTTCACCAGATCCCTAACCTACTCCTGCCCAGTCGAGCCTCCCACCTTCTGCCAGCCCCTAGTCCCCTCCCTTCCCCCTATAAATGAAATTGACTATTTTGTCTATACACCAAGACTCACTAATCCCATTTGAGTTTCTCTGTCTCTCCATGCCTAGCATGCCCCTCTAACTTTCTCTTTTCTCCCTATTCATTTTCAACTAGCGTAATGAAGTAGATTCACATTTTACTTAACAACCACTAAACAATTGATCACCTAATTAACTTAAACAATAATATGAGGGCACCATGAGAAATTTTATTTTAAAACACGCATTTTTTAAAAAATTTAAAAACATATGTGCACCATAGAGAAAATATCTTTTTTATTTTTATTTTAACACTCTCTCTCTCTCTCTCTCTCTCTCTCGCTCTCATCTACTAGACTGCTATCTTTATCACTCACCAAAAATTTTAAAATACTCATTGTCAAACACTCATCTCATTGTAAATCTGATAAAACATAGGGGCATTATTGGAAACAAAGCCCCCTTTTTTTGCTGTCTTAATTTTCGTGCCCAAACCAAATGATTTGTAAACGTTTGAAAAGTAGAAAGGGAGTACAAATTATCAAGTGAAAACACTCCCTATCTCATCTATCTATACATTGATTATATCTCATCAGATATACTACAAGGTATTGAATTATTGCTCCCTATATAGACTTATCAGCAGACAATTTAGAGTTCGTCCCCCTCCATATATATAGTTTATATATATACAGTAGTGACTACAATAGCAGCTCTACAAGCTCTATATATGCTTGATTTTGTTGCCCCTGAGGCCCTATCATGCCTTGTAAACCACTCACTGGAGCTCGATCATGTCTAAACAATCGAGGTTGCTTGCCTTGCAAAACAAAACCCAGCCAATGAATTGAAGAATGATTATCGATCCAAACTGCATGCAGCAGGCAAATGCACATCAATCTGATGAATAGATCAGATGACTACAAGTTTCAGCATCCCGCTGCTTGCAGCCCCCTGGAGTATTTATTATGACTAAACTTACATTATCGATCTTCTGTATTGTTAGTTTAATTTAAAGTTACCCTTCTGTTTGTCAAGCCTAGCTTTGCTAGTATAATGAGTATATATATATGAAGCTAATCAAAATTACAAGATTATTTAGCGTATAATTTCGAGTATTATTAATAATCCTCAACTAAGAGAATAATTAATGAGAGTTCGATTTTATCAACTTTCGTGTCTATTAGTAATCAAAGAAACATTAATCTATTACTCATTATTCATGAATTTACTATATGGTCTTCCAATTCAACTACTTGGTTAATATTAGCTTTTGACTATACATATAATTGGAAATTCTGATCTGCAACAAGTTATAGTAGATACTAGAAAAGGAGCATATATAATAACTAGCTAGGGTTCCTTTATTTATAGCAGCCACCATAGACACTTACACATCTTTAATTGATTCAAAGGGAGATATATGATGCAGTACTATAATTTTAAAGATTAGCCGCACGGCTGGGAATATTTCACATTTCACATTTCATATTAATTAATTAGATGAGCTTAAAAGGTTATTAGCGGGTATCATTACCATGGAATCCTTATCTATCACATTCTTATTGTTCGAGCAATCACCCTTTATTTTGCCAAAATAAATTGTATGTATGTTTCACTAAGCTTGGACATACATACAAATTTGAATTTTCAGGAATTCCTTTCTATATATAAGTATTCTTTTAATTTTTATCTATTTATTATAACAATTAGAAACATCCAAAAATTCCTTCAATATTGAAATATAATGGAATTATTGTCAAGTCAATAGATGAAAAACTGAAATGTTTTATTGATAGATGTATATATATTCCCTAATGAAAAAAATAAAGTATTATTTTATTGGTTGTGCAAAATATTAGTATTATATACAGAGTATCAGAGTATCAGATATATGAGGTGAACCAGTTAGTCGATGTGAAGTGTGAATCATAATATACAATGTTTATATCTTTAAAAAATTATTGCTTCTTAGTTTGTGGTCCTAGCTCCCTCCTCATAGATGCAAAAGAAAATATGCTTAAGAACCAAATTTTTGTATTGGCCACAAATCAGGATTTGATTCCGTTGAATTCTTCACCTATACACTATAAGAGCACCTGTTTTTTTTNTTTTTTTTTTTTTTTTTGACTAACAAGCAATTTTAGTAATGCTACTATTACTATCCCTAGACTTAATTAGGGTTTAAAGTTATTACCTTCAAACTCAAAAGATTGAGGGTGCATTGATTCAAGTATTTCTGAGATCCTTATGGTCAATATCTATAATAATTAAATAATAATTGATGCAATTGTAAACCAAAGATGCTAGTTTGTGGATTGCTGAATCAGAGTATTATCTGTCCCAAGGAGTAACATATTTTGTTACTAGTAATGGTCCCAATTAGATTGATAACGACTCTTCCGGCTTCTTAGAGCTAATCTCATAGACAGACGTCGAATGCTTATACAAAGTAATTGAATCAATAAATGTAGCATTAAGCTAGATCAGCCTAACTAATTGATCAAAATATCTATAATTAAATATGTATGGAGTAACTAGCGTAAATTCTTGTGTATAACCATCTAATCGTTACATGACCCAATTCAATGATGATTTTATGCAACTTATGGGCTACTTTTAGCGATTTATAGGTAACTTTTTACAACATAGACTATTTTCATTAAATTAATCTAAGATGTAAAATGTCACCTTTAATTTGCTGAAAGTAACTCATAATTATAAAAAGTAGCCTCAGGGTTGGGTCGTTTAACGGTTAGACGGTTGCACAAGAGTGTTACATGTACGGAGTAACTCTCTTGTACAACTGTCTAACCGTTAGACGACATAATTTAATGGCGACTTTTCGTAATTTGGGGGTTATTTTTAGTGGTTTAGGGCTACTTTATACAACTTGCAAGGTAGTTTTATCGAGGAATAACTTTTTGCAATTTAATGGCTACTTTTATCGACTTAGGGGCTACATTTTCATCACTTAACGTAGTTTTACAAAATTACTATAAAATATAAAAAGTATCCCTTACGTGGCTAAAAGTAACCCATAAATTGCAAAAAGTCACCATTATATTCGGTCGTCTAATGGTTAGACGGTTGTACATAAGATTTTTTTTTTTTTATTCCAAGTGAACAAATGGAAATTAAAATATTTTATTCCTTACTCTACGTAGCAGATCCAATTATTCAATAATTAATTTGTGTTCGTGTGATATGATTCGGTTTTTATGATTTTGTTCTCCTATATTATTAGTCGGGTGTACTCATAAACTCATTACAAATTACAATATCGTGAGGAATAAGATGACATTTTCGTGCATAAGCAAAGTATAAAAGGATGCCGCAAAAATGAGCATGTTGAGTTTCAAAATAGATAATGCCTATTTATGTCTTTCAAAAATCAAGCAAGATTGCTCCAAACATTGACCCATATGTTTATTATTTTTCTTCTTTTTCTCTTTTTTAGAGTTTCATTTATAATAGGTTAAATGATTTCGGGGGTGTTCATATTAATTGAAAGTATCTCAACTAAATGGGCACTTAATGAATAGTAATGTCTGAAAAAAAAAAATTAAGTTGTTGACATACTGAATTAAATTGAATTGAACCAAACTAAATCGAATTGAACTAAACTGAAGTGTGAATGAGCCCATCTATTGCGTCTATTATTAATTTTTTCCATTATTGAGACGAGTAATTATGACACAACCTAAGTTCATCATGAGCTAGATTAATTGAAAGGCCTCCTCCTAGTAGCTCCAGGCGAATGCAAACTTTTTTTTTTTTTTTTTTGGTTGCAACAAATGCAAAGTTTATTTGCAATGATGCATCAACAACTCTTTAATCTATCTGAAGTCATGATCTCAACTTCTTTTTACCAAGCTTCACTAAATTGAGCTTATTGAATAGTTAAAGTTTAATGATTTATAAGTTGTAAGAACTAAACTGATGAATTAAACTAAACTAAAATTTATTCAAATAAGTTGAAGATAACAAACCCTCAATTAAATTCATTTCGGTTGAATAAACACACTCATTTTTCAACAACACTAGACCTGAAAAATTGACTATTGTTGTTGTTAAAACCAAAACTAATAATGATAGATAGAATAACTCCTCTAATTATAAACACGCTCAAGATCTTTTTATTTATCAATGTGGGACATACATCCACTTTTATACTATAATCCAATCCTGACTTAGAGGCCAGAGCACCCAAAATCCAAATGATTTGTAGTCTTAATCTAGGAGGACTTTTTATCATTATAGTATACGAGAGCAGGGGAATCTTGTGAGATCCTCCAAGCTCCTCCCATTATATTGGGTTTTTTTTTTTAATGATTTGATGAGTATTATTATTATATTTATTGGCTCATCAATCATCTTGAAGGCTTTGAAGGTGGTGGATTTTATTTTTATTTATTTTTTTCAAAAATTTGGATACGTAGAATTGCTTAAAGAAAGCAAGAGACGTTGCTCACACTTAAAAAAAAAAAAAGAAAAAGGAGCAAAATAGCGACGGAATATAATATAATCTGATCAGAGATTTTACGGATTGCTTTTGCAAAATGAAAGAACAGATTTAAAAAAATATGGTGATTAAAAATATTATTATTATTAATTTAATAGCATTAGTATAAGTTTTCTTTGCACTTTTATAAAATTATGAGTGTTTTTAAAAATATATAAATTGTTTATATACATGGGAAATTATACGTATTGAGTTTCTAACTTTTTCTATGGGCAAATATAAAATAATTATGCATAAACTTTGGTCCATAAATAGTTATCGATCCTAGGTGATAACAAGTGTAGAACTCATCTTTGTATTGTAAAACTTCATCCGTAACTGATAAGGATGTGGCATTTTAGAGACCCGAGTCCCAACCCATTACCCATGTGGTCCTGTAGAGACCAAGTATGGTTTTTGTGTGTTTCCTCGGAGGCTCCTACAACCTTACACGTAGGAGGACATGCCCACAAGCTTTCAGGTGGTGTCATTCTACGTACTTTTGCATTGGTTTCAAGTTTCAGTATTATTGCAAGGAGTGAAAAAAAGAAAAAAAAACAGAAGAAGTTAATCAAATCAAACCCACAAAGCTGGTGCCTCTTTTTTCTTAATCTTCCATTTCATGCATAACATAATACTCCATGTGAAGACAATCATGGGCTATTGGGAGTTTTATTTTACTTTGCGTGTCCTCATTATATTATGTATTAAGCCTTTTACTAGTAGTGGACTCTTCTCTTAAAAGTAATACTCCGTACAAGGAGTAGTAAATAAAGTGTGAGGTTATATTATTATTATTTAAAATTTGACCAAAAGGGTATCTACAAATATACTAATAATTACATCAATTGTGGTACATATATGAATATTTTGAAGGCTCACTAAATTTTCAAAAAATATGATGTTTAAATAAGGACGTTGTCGTTAAAAAATAAATATTTTCTCATTAAAGTTTATGGACACAGTAAGTTTTCAGATTGGTTTCAATTTGTTACATTAATGTTTATTATGAATGAATAAATTTCTCATGCTCAATTATTTCCCTTGTGAATAGTCTTAGCATTCGTTATCGAGATAATTAAACATGATTGTGTATAGGTTGATGATTAGAACTAACCTTTTTGCCTATTTGTCCTCGCTCGTACAAGTTTTTGAATGAAGAGGTGGCTATTAACTTTAACTCTTGCAGATGAACCATTTGTACATATCTTAATGATGTATAAATTGTTTATCTCCCGGAAAGATAATCAAATTGTAAAACCTGTCATGCCTAAATAAATAATACTACGTTCAAGTGGATTTTAAAGGTGACTTGTAAATGAGTAATTTTTGATGTCAATTATTCGAGTATATTATAATGTATAGTAATTTACCGTATAATTTGTATACACAATACTTTATTTAATACATATAAAGTTACGCGTATTGCTCTTAGAATAGTAGTAATACATGCAAGCATTTTGTAGTACGATTCCTTCACGACAATGTTCTTATTTTTCCCTCTAAACAAACATACAACCAAAAAGTAGAACAAACCAATATATAAATAAATTATATATAGAGAGACAAAAAATTAAAGGGAGCAATATTATTATCCAATTAATAATATCCAAATGAAAAGACAAACTCGTCTCATGCAACAAGCAACAGCCCCATAAAATGGCAAAAGCATTGGTCAAATTAGGTACTCTTTTGCCCACTTATTAAAGTCAACATGCATATCACTCTTTAGGCATTGGTCATTTGAAGGGCAATTGATATCATCAATGATCAAAGCATACATTAAACATAACATTAGCTTATTATTTAACCAATATTAATTAATATATATATATATATATATATTAACAATATAAATTATGTGGCTAGCTAGCTAGCTAGCTATTCCTAGATACCCAACACACAGAAGCAGTACCTACCTTAATTTAATTTAATTAATTTGTGCCCCATTTAAGATATTACACCTTCAAAAGTTTCCTTAAATTAGATAAGATCTGAATTTATTCATTATTAAGTTTTTACTTTATTTAATTACTCTAAGCATCATCTTGCTGGAAATACAAAGACTCCCTATATAGACAAACACTAAAATTGCTATTCTATGCAAATAATTCCCTTTATGTGGTCCAGTACTCCTCCCCAATGAGATAGTAGGGTAAAACTTAACAAATCAATTAATTTTGTGGATTTAATTAAATGCATGGTTGATTTGTAAATGGAGGCAACTCTTATAAGTTATCCGACCAAAAATCCCATTTTTTCCCTTTTTTTTTTCACACCAATAATCCACTAAAGGAAAAGTAGTACATCTGTATTTTTATGGTAAAGTATATTATGCACCTATTGCATATTATATGACACGAGATAGTTGTCACGTTAATAAATACTTGTCATATGACATAAAATGAGTGTCGTTAGTTGAAAACTTATTCTCAATTATCATGCTTTATTTTGATTTCAATTATTAATCTTTATATGTTAAATTACTATGTCACGAGATATAGTTGATAGTAAGAATTTGTTTCGATGATATTGAATGAATACTGTTGAAAGCCTATTATTATGCTATTATCAGTTACTCTCATTGCATTATTAAATTCGGCCAGTAGTTGATAATGAAAACATGTTAGATGACATTAAATGAGCGGTCGATTTTCATACTTTTGATATCAGTTATTAGTCATGTACCACAATAATAGCATGCATGTAAGGAGTACACTGTACCACACGACACTTCTCCTATATATCTATGTATCATATGCATTCTTTAGATACTTGTGTAACATAAGTGGGTATTGTGGAATGTAGTGTTTGCTTTTTGGGTGATTATTCCACTTTGTTGAATTTAAAATTATACTCTACTTCTTTAAGGAAAAACAAAAAATGAAGAGTAGCTCTATTATTGATCATTAGAAAGGTTAGTTTTTATTACAATCAAATTAATTAAATAAAATCACCAGTAAGAAGAAGAGTAAGAAAGAGACAGAGTATTCCACAAAATGAGGGGGTGGGGAAGAGTCTATTGGACTTGTGGGGCTATAGTTATAGTGATCAAAGATTTACACTTGTTTAAATCAAAGAATTTTTTTGCTAAGAACAAACTGACAAAATTGGTGTATCATGCTTGATGCAATATTACATTAACGTATTAATGTCATAGTACGTACGAATTGAAGTGAGATTCATCACTTTGAGGAATATTGAATCCCATGTTTATTTCCACTAATCTACCTTATACCCATTATTTATATCAAAGTTTCTAATGTTACTTAATATCACATTATTGATGTTATCCTCCCTAACTATACATACCTTAAAATAAAATAAAAAATATTCAATTCACGTGGTAAGAGAAACTTTAAAAAATTGGAAATAAAATTTCAATTGGCTACAATATAATCTATAAGGTAACACAACCTTAATCGCAATACCGAAACACTAGAAATTTTGCGATTTTGTTTGAATATGAAGATAAAAGAAACATGGTTTAGGCATATGTGTGATGTATCATTCTAGCACAAAATTAATTAGTGATAAAGTAAAATTATAATGCTATCGATGTGGCATTTGATAGATAGTTAAATTCTAAAATTATGGGGGTATTTTTTGTACTAAGTGCAAAGAGATCAAAATAGAGTACCCATTAACCCCGATATTCAGGTCGAATTTTTTACAAAAAAAGATTTAAGTTGAGGCTCAAAATACCAATGATTTTTTGAAAATGCAACAAAGTAGTGAAGTTAAAGAACCCAAAACAAGCGCAAATTCTTAGCTACAACCAGGTATAGCTAATTAGCTACACACAGGAATTGTCTTATAACTGCAACTTTATTTTTTGTCATCTACAACTTCATTGAAAAAACCTTTGTTGCAACTTCATTCAGTTATAGCTACAATTTCATTGTACGATAATTTTTATCTGTTTTATAACGAATTTACAGGTTGTAAATAATGAAGTTGCAGGTTGTAAATAATGAATTTGGGTGTAGCTACTCGCAGGCGTAGCGAAGAAGAAGTTGCACCCCCACCCCACCCCGCAAAAAAAATAAAATAAAAAATAAAAAAATTAAAATTAAAATTAAAATTGAAGCGTATAAAAGTAATTCCGTCATTGTGGATTTAACTGTTATATGCCCAAAATTGCAAGAAATAAAATATAGTGGGATATCTCGGCCCACCAGTCCATATCTTAAATTAAATACGGCCCAAACACTAAAAAAGTTTGCGACCAGAAATTTACCAGATACAACTAATACTATTGAGCCAGTAATGGGCTAACGTGGGCTTTTAGTCATCTTTTTGGTGGGCCTTTCACATTCATTAGTCACTCGATATATGAGCTAGCTATGGACAGCACCCAGCTAGCCCACTAATGGCTTAACACTTCTCTAAGGCCTGGTAAACGGGTCTGTTGGTTAGGATTTTTGGGTTTGGTTGGGTCATTTTCGGGTTCAGTTTTGACTCAAAGAATGTCTCTGTTTTTAAGATTTGTTATAGGTCGATTAACAATAGGTCGGATTAATGTTTGCCGAATTGAGTCACTCACCATGGGTACAATTCTCCCACACTTTATGTCTATAATTGACAAATACATGCATTATCTCACATTAATGTAAGACTTAGGTCATCTTCTTAAGTCTTTGGTTGGGATATACTGCCATATCAGATAAATAACTTTCTCAGAAATCATTTTCTGCGTGAATTAAATAACTCATAGATGACCAGTCAATCATAAATAATGGGTAAAGAGACAACTGGAGTTTGTTTTTCTTAGTCCCCTTCTTTATTGAATCATTAATTTGGAGAAACCCAATTGCCAACATTTGATGAAGCTACTACAATGCCTCGACCAAAATAGTTATGCCAGCTTGTTGATTTAGATCATTGCAAGAAACAAGCGTACACACACAAACTGAAGATTATCAACTACACATACTTCATTAGGACTTGCAAATTATGATGGGGGATAATATAAACACAAATCTGGAAATTTGCAGTCACTATCCATTTGATTTGGTTTCATTTCAATATCATCAGTATAGTACATTTAGTTGTAATATTTCTGGAATTATATTAACGTAATTGGTTGCTGCACTACTTTTTGGTGGGTGAGGATGAGTAATGGAGTTATATGAACTGATCTAGTTAGCAGCTAAGGCAGCTTAATTCCCACAAGATCCAGGTGATGTACCTGATTTTGATCAGCTTCCATCAATTAAAGACAACACGACAAATCTTTTTGGAGTTGAACTCGAAAAAAAAAAAATAAAAAAATAAAAAAATAGAAATAAAAGACATTTATCGGGTGTGTTTATTTCAATTATCAATTTTGTATTTAGTTGAGTTTAGTATAGTGAATTCCGTTCAAATCAGTTTTTCAACTTAAATTTTTCTCACATATTACTATTCATTCAGTCCAGTTCAGTTCAACACATTCAATTTAGTTTAATCCAATATAATCCACAAAGGGATGGGTGTAAATATTCCTTATTTGGCATGTACTTTGTAAGTATTTGCCTCCCCAAAAAAATTGCAAAGCTTCGGCATTGTCAACACGTCTAGTAAGAATTAGAAGACTGAGACATTTTGATCCTCTCGAATTATTGTTGCTTTCTTAGAAGTAGTATTTAGTAAAATTGTTTTCTAAAACATTTTACTCCTTTAAAACAAAAGAACAAAACAATTGTCTCCAAGTAATATACAATCACTGAAATAGTTACGAATACTACAACCCATTGACGACGTTATCATGTAAGAAAAAACCTCATTTGAGGAAGTCCCATTCTTATAAGTTAGGTTCAAATTTTAATTGAGTGGATAATACTCCATTATAAAAATAAATTTACTCTTGATCTTACTAGAAATAAACAGCCTTTAATCTTTTATAATAAGCTTAGAAATGGAGGTTAGAACTCGGTTTTGTAAATAAATACAAAAATGGCAAGTCGCGATCCATATAATACTCTACTACTTTTCGGTTAAAGCTCAATTTTTCCAAATTATGAATTAGTTGGGAAGTAAATTGATTATATGTCTAGCTAAGGCTTTCCAATTCCAGCAAAATTTAATAAATTTGTTGATATGTACTTGCCTTGCCACTCCATATCAAACCCATGTCACAAAGATAGCCTCATTGCCAACCAAAAATTAAATATCAAGCAAGCTACAAAACCCTAAATTTTTTCCCACCCTAAAAGAAAAGACAGAGAAGAAGAAAGAAAAAAAAAAATAAAAAAAATCAGCAATATCTCGTGCCAAAAAACCCAAACATGTGAACAGCCCAACCATTTTGGGCAAGTGAGGCCCTAATGTCTTCAAATACCAAATATCTAAATGCCCTTACTATTCTGGCATTTCTCTCTTTCTCCTTCTCTTTTCAATTTGCATCAAAATGTATGATATTTGTATGAATGAACGTTAAAGAATGGAGAGATAAATTAATTAGTTGTTGAATACTCCTATTATTGTATGGGAATACTGTGTTTGAAAGTTTGATTTTTATTTGCATCATCCGTCATGCCTCTACGTTGAGAAATAAAATAGTGAAAATCGTACTTATGCTTGAGAGTTGCATGAAAAGTTCCTATAAACACAAGCACGACTGTTAACTATATTTATAACGTAAGAATGAGTACAAATATAAAACCTTCCTTCACATATTTCCTATTTTAAAGGTGTTTATTTCAACTTATCAATTTTACATTTAGTGAATTCATTTTAGGATTTTTTGTTGAACACTACCTTTTATATAGGGTGTTTGGTAGCTAGATACCTTTTATAATTTTTTTTGTTAAACACTACCTTTTAAGACTTTTTTTTTTGCCTTAGAGATACCTTTGGCCGAATTCCGCTGAACTTAATTTTTTTGACTGAAATGCCCTCGCGTGTTAGGCATGTGACGTCTCTAGCTGGTTTTTTTTTTTCCTTTTTCCTTTTCTGTTTACCCCTTCCCAGCCATTTCTCCATTCTAATTTATTTTTCTTCTTCTTCATTCAACCCCACCCCCAATTTGTCTTGTTTCTCCTCTTTCTCTCATTGAAACTTATTTTTAACATCTAAAATCGAGAAATTGAGGGGAAACAAGACAAATTGGGGGTGGGGTTGAGTGAAGAAAAAGAAAAAGAAGAAATCAAATGGATAAATAAAGAGGGAAAAGGCGGGTAAAGGGGAAACAAAAAAGGAAAAAGAAAAAAAAAATCAGCTAGCAAGAGCATTTCGGTAAAAAAAAAATTAAGTTCATCGGAATTCGGCCGGAATCCGGCCAAAGATATCTCTAAGGCAAAAAAAAAGTCTTAAAAGGTAGTGTTCAACAAAATAAATTATAAAAGGTATCTAGTTGCCAAACACCCTATATAAAAGATAGTGCTGAACGAAAACTCACCCACATGTTATTATTGATTATCCAATACTCATTAAACTCAATTCTATTAGTTCAATACGTTCAGTTCAAATCGTATGAATTGAAATAAAAACGCCCATAACATAACAACTTAGTCATCATCAATAAAAGCGATTAGCATTTAAGTTTATTGTTCGCCATGCTCCTAAGGGCACCTCTGGACCCTGGTTGTCATCTTCTGCCCCTAGATAGTCAGCACGTCATTTAGGGCACTTTCAATGAATTTCATCCCTCTTCACCCACTCACATGATGACCCTTAGTAGGGCTCATGACCCAACCAACTAGAGGCCACATCTCCTAAAATTCACCACCATCTCCATCTCATCTCTTTTAAAATTCACCCACTCACAAGATGAAACCTTATTCTTTTTAGAAAAAATTGCCAAAAACCATCTTATAAGTTCCACAATTTTACAAAAACCCCCTTTTAAAAAAATTCATTACCAAAACCCCCTTTTAACCACCTTATGTTTTAAAGATCCCCCCTTGCCACCCCTCCCCGGTGTTTCCGGCTAAATTTTATATTCTTTGCCCAAATTACCCCCCTCTTGTGGCATTTTCCTCCAAAACTATCCCTTCTTACTACCCCTTACTTTCTTGTTTTTAACCATTGTTACCCCTCTTATTTTTAACTCCGGGTTTGTCCTCTTCCTCACTCCAAAAATTATTTCTTTCAAGTAATCTTCAATTATGATAAGCTATGTTTGTATAATTCAATAAAGTTCTTATTTTTTGCCCCATTTGAAATTTTGATAAGTTATGAATTTTGCAATTGCTTCCATGAATTCAATTTGATTTGTTTGTATTTCTTTGAATTCCAAGAATGTCTGGCTCAAATTCTGCATCCTCTGATATTTGAAATTTCTTTGTATAATTTTTTTTTTCTTTTTTTGATTTTAGAGGGAGAGGGAGGGAACTGAGTGTGAGAGAGGTAGGTGAGGACCTTACACTAAAATGATAATGTGCTTGGCATATGAGGGGGGGCAATTTGGGAAAAAACATAAAATTTAGCCGGAAACAATCGGAGAGGGGTGGCAAGGGGGGATCTTTAAAACGTAGGGTGCTTAAAGGGGGGTTTTGTAACGAATTTTTTTAAAAAGGGGTTTTTGTAAAATTGTGAAACTTATAAGGGGGTTTTTGGCAAATGTTTCTTCTTTATACCTTGATTTTTTGACGTTAGGGTTAGAGTTTGCCGAAAATCTTTCGAGATTATTGACAGTTTATTGAAACTTTTTACTGATAATGACTTACGTTTGTTGAAACTTTTTACTGGTGGTGAATGAAGTTCGTTGGAACTTGCCGGGATTTGGAAACCATATATTACCCGGTATAAAAGTAATCTCACACGTGCAGCTAACTAGCGTGGGACCAAAAAACTTTTGATAAAACCGGCATTTACAAATTACAGCGCCCCCAATGAATTCCCATTATAAAATCCCACAACACCAACACTCCACCCCAAGCCCAAACCAAAAAAAAAACTCTGCTATGAAATCCAAACCCCAAAATGGAGCACCCACAATGCAGCACTGCCACTAATGACGACTCTCTCGAAGACCCGGCAACATCACCGGACTCTCCAACGACCCGCCCACATAAATCGGGCACAAGACACCCCATATACCGTGGGGTCCGAAAGAGGCGGTGGGGCAAATGGGTATCCGAGATCCGAGAACCCAAGAAAAAGACCCGAATATGGCTCGGATCCTTCCCGGTTCCCGAGATGGCAGCCCGGGCCTATGACGTGGCGGCCCATTGCTTGAAGGGCCGCAAGGCCCAACTCAACTTCCCTGATGAGATAGATTTCTACCCCCGGCCCCACAGTTGTGCTGCAAGGGATATTCAGGCTGCGGCGGCGAAGGCGGCGAATATGGCGGCGGAGGAGAAAAGGGGCGGCGGAGCGGTGGCGGATGAGGGTGTTGATGATTTTTGGAGAGAGATTGAGCTGCCGGAGTTGATGGAGGGTGGTGATCATCAAGGTGGGAAGTACGTGGACGGCTGTGATTGTTTGGTGAGTTATATGTGTGGTTGGATGACAACGACGTCGTCTTCTTCTTCTTCAACTTCAGCTTCATGTGGTGGGAGCTTCTCAAGTGATGCCACGTGGATAGAGGGTGAAGCTGTGCAGTAATGGTGATATTTTTGTTCGGTAATTAATTATTATCTACCTGAATTGAGTTTTATTTTTATATATAATGCTCGTTTGATTATAAAGTTGTAGTAAGTAAATGTTTGTTATGATCTTTTTTATTATATAGTTAAAATAATCCTTAGCTTTATGATTAGGGATGAATGATAATGTGCTCTTTATCACAATAGTGTTATAGTATATGTGTGTATATTTATTGATCCATATAGCCAGTTTGATTATAGAGTCGTTCAATTTATTTATATATATATATATATATATATATATATATATATATATCATCCAAGTGTTGTATATATTGTTTCCTCTTCTTCACATACATATAACAATAAATTAAAGAATCCAGTATGTTGATTCGAAGTGGACTGTCTTAGATGATATCGATCACAATGCGTATGTTTAATTTCTTGCAATCCAAATGCCCCACCTTATTTCTTGAGCCATTACATTAGTCACTTTATGTAATCAAAATTAATGATTAATTAGGTGATTAATTTTAAAATGGGTTTGTAATGAGATAAATAAAAGTAGTGCATCTGAAAGACTGATTGTACTCTCAATTCTTCTTTACTCTACTTTTTACTGAATGGTACTACTATATTTAATTTCCATCGCATTTCTACTTGACATATAAGGCTGTGTTTAGCTTTTGGCAGCTTTTGACAACTTTTGGGCAAAAGCTACAACTTAAAACTTGCAGCTTCTTGTTTTATCTCTCAGTTACCAAACAAAGATTTTAGCAAAGCTACAGCTACAGCTCATGGCTACAGCTGATTTTTGAAAGCTATTCATAATAGCTTTCACTTGACAACTAGATTTTGAGTAAAAGCTACAGCTTGTTTTTTTTTCTCTCTGCTACCAAACAAGATTTTAGCAAAAGCTACAGCTAAAGCTCACAGCTACAGCTAATTTTACCAAACATAGCCTATCTTTTTGTTCTTTTAATGCTTATAAGATCTTTCAAGTAGGGTGGATTTTTTACCAAATGGATGGTTGAGGTTTAGTTCAATTCATTATTCCCATATTGCATTTATTTCATTTCAATTATATGATTTACTTTTTCTCTCACATGTAACTGTTCCTTTAGTTCAATTCAGTAACCATGAGCGGAAGTGAACATTGAAGAGTGACGATTCCAATGCAATGCTTTGCTTAGCTGATATGCAAGCCCTTACAATATGGGGGACGTGTTGACATTTACGCATTGTAGTTGCTCTAATCAATGATTTCCTACATTTGGACCCATTGTTTGTTCACAAAACTTTTTGCACATCACAAAATTACGTAGAACAGGACTATGACTAATAAAGTGGAATTATGTACCAGCCATAAAGTAATGAGAAATCTACTATTTCAAATAGGAGTCCTATTAAAGTAACTAAGAATTAGAAATCCATCAACATGATATCATGAACCGAACCCTATAAGTCTTAAGACTTTAAATGCCATTTCATCTTAATGGGCCGGTATGTACTGCGCCCGCATCTTATGGAGTAGCTAGTAGCTGGCTAAAGGGCCTACGAAACACCTATGATACAACATTAATTTGCTTGGGCGCTGCTCAAAATACCGAAAACATTACCGATAAGGGTACATTAGATCTCAAATTTGATTTCCCCTTCCCCTGTTGTATACTCCATAATTTATTAGATTTATGTTTGTACCTCCCTTGAACAAAAGAAAATACCGAAAACATGTCTAGAAAGATAGTTAAACTAATCCAGGGCCCTTTCCTCTTAACTCAGAGTTTGTGAATCAATTTCTTTTTTCTTTTTTCTCCAAGCATGATTTATTCTATACTGTGTTCATTTTAACTGGATGGATTGAATTGAACTGAATAAATAGGTAGAGGAAAAAATAAATTATGTAATTAAATTGAATTAAATATGGAATGGTAATAACAAAATGTATAAGATCTTACAAACTAATATGACTTTGGTTCATCACCCGAATTTTCGCTTCCAAATTAGACCAAAATAGGCAGCCTCATAATTTTTTATTTTTTTTTTTCGTGTCTATAAAGAGGGACTTCTTTCCTCCTTGGGCGTGACTAAAGGGCACCTCATAACGCACGGCCTCGGGTATTAGGTGCTCCCTAAGAGGTTTGAACCCGTAACCTGGTGTATAAGTCAAATCTTGTTTACCAATAGGCCAAACACCTCTTAGGTTCTTAAAAATATTTATGATGATTTAAAATCAATAAGTATGCCATTTTATTTATTTTCTTATTCATGTAGAAAATTTGAACCGTGGATTAAGGTACTGGTAAAAAAATTCTACAAGATGTTACCGTGTAACACAAATATTTTCTAGTACTCCGTAGTACACTGTTTCTATAATCACCCAACCTTACAAGGTGAAAAGAGGGTCCATGGACCTACTACGTGCAATATCGACGGGCTGAAACTAAGAAGTACTCCTTATGGATCTATAGTCTATGCAAACTTGTTACATATTACATCCAGCGTAAAAGTCGTATGTTGATTATGGGCCATCAACATTTGAAGCAAGCACTAATGGACCAGGCAGGCAAGCTTAGAACAAGACTGTAACGTTGTAAATTGGAGGCCCACATTAGTCGGCCCATAATAGTTTTTGAGCTGTTTAACTCGGTGTCCGATAAATAACGGTTTTTCATGGACACTTTTTATTACACCCTCTTATCTCTTCTACTGAACCCTTTGGGTTATGATTAATGCTATGAACTTTCGACCTTGCTTAAATGAAAAGAGTGTCGAACTATTCACACCAACTAATTGCATATATACACTCATACAGTATTTAAACTCACATTCATTTTCTTAAACTAAAGTCATAGTATATCATTACCTCTAAACTCAACAAAATGATAGCCCAAAATTGTACAATAGTGGAGTATATGAAAGTTCATTATACAAGTTATAGCTGTTAGTTTTATTGGAGAGAGATTAGTACCACCAATATTATAAGTTTGAAACTCATTTATGTTGGCCAAATAGCAGTATACAAATCAAGCAAATTATACACAAATAATACCAATTATCATTGCAGCTCCCTCTTAGGGCCTGTTCTTTTCAACTTATTGTGATAAGTTTCAGTTCAGTTCAGTCGCAATAAGTTCAGTTCAGTTCAGTTCAGTTCAGTTCAGTCGCAATAAGTTCAATTCAGTTCAGTTCAGTCACAATAAGTTCAGTTCAGTTCAGTTCAGTTCAGTCACAATAAGTTTAACTAAGTTAAGTTAAGTTAATTTAAGTTAATTCAAGTCAAGTCAAGTCAAGTTAAATTAAGTTAATGTTAATTT
>BSSO01002373.1:0-19547 GCA_030267885.1 Mesembryanthemum crystallinum | reverse complement strand
TGGACTATTCGGATCGGATTGGATTTGGAAAAATAATTTGGATTGGATTTGGACTTAAAAGTTCGAGTCCAAATTTAATTCGGATTGGATTTGGATTCAATTTTACGAATTCAAAATATTTTGAATTGAATTTGGATTTGGCAATAATCCAAACCGAAATCCAAACTTTCACCCCTAAGAGGAAGTACAAACTAATACTAGTATCCCAAGTATTTCAATGAGTAAAAAACTATTTCAATGAGTTTAGGAAAAAAAAAAAAAGCCACAAATCAAAGTTTAGAGTCTGAAAGGAATCTAAATGGGATTGTGGTGGATGAGTGATGACCATAAATGCAAATTAGGAAACCATGGTGAGGACTGAGGAAACAGCTACAGATCAAATGGCCAAGTGGATGGGGCTGTACCCTGTATCTGTAAGTGTTGTGGTTGTAATGCCCTTGAAATCCTCAATCTAACAGCAATTTTTAGAGACATCAACCTCAAATGGCTACACAAATTCACAAATAAAAAAAAAAAAAAAACATCAAAATAAAAAAATTTAATTTTTTTTTAAAAAAAGTAGCATTTGTCATCACGTGCCATCAACATGCCGCCCATATTCCAATCCAGAGCCAGCCATTGGCTAATTGGATTGTAAAATCCTAGAATTAGAATATAGAAATAGAAAAAAATAATTATACAAAATTCTTTCATTGCATAGATGGATCTCTTCATTTAAAAATGATTAAAAATGATTTATTCTCCCAATTTTGCATCCAATTGGTTATCAATTCTGTTGAGGCTCAGAATCCCACTAGCTACTCAAAATATACACAAAATATATGCATTTGATGCTTGCCTTTTTGCCCCATTTAAGCCACACACACAACACAACACAACACAAGTGACCCAATAACCCATATATAATTATTTCATAAATGATAAATGATGATTGGTTACAAAAAGTCTAAGCTGGTCCATGCCTTGGCTTGGCTACTTGTGTTTGTGTATGTGTGTGTGTTGATGTGGTCCATATTTTTATTTTTATTTTTATTTTTAATGATTTCTTATTATCATTGTGATGGGGTTTTGATGCTTGGATATATATCTTGCTCAATAATAATCATCTATCCCACATATTATGGATCCCCCTCATGCAATGGTTGCATCAACTTTAAGGTTTTAAGTATCACACAAACAAAGTAAGTAAATGATGTGTTATTTACATTTTAAGTTGATGATGCCTCATACTTGTAAACGTCTAAGAATTGTCTTTGTTTGTTATGATGAAGCAAGTGTTTCAATATTTTATAGTCACATTAATATAACAGTGTAGTAAAATTTTATCAAATTGAATATTGTTATATTGTGTAAAATTTAATGACAACCAATGCTTTTGACAAGTATACATATATACAAGTATGATTACAATGAGTTATAAGATGACTAAATAATGAAAAAGATATATATTTAAGTCATATATATACTAGGGAAATGGAGAAGGTTGAGGGGGTGGATTATGAGGTAGAAATTCAAGCCTCTAACAAGTTAGGCCAAACACCCTTTTAGTTAAATTGAAAAGGTCATTTAAAGTTGTAGAATTTTGATCAACGAATTTTGATTCGTCTCTCTCAAATTTTTTTTTTTTTTCCAATAATTGAATCCAGGTCTCTTGGAAGGAAGGATACCACAATAACCATCTAATTTTTTCCCTTTTTTTCAAATGGAATTAAAAATAATATTCTTGTCATAAAAACTAATGACTCGATGAGTAAAGAGAAAAACTTTTGTTTTGGTTTTGTTTTGTTTTGTTTTCGTTGGGGGAGGAGAATTTTCGAAATTTTCGAGGCTTCTTAAAAGGTTAAACCCTTGACATGATATATAAGTTGTAATTACCCGGATGTTGGTTAAAAGAGGATAAGTTGGAGAAAGCAGGTAACCCATCTTAACGACCAATAACAAGTTCTGGTTGCTTATCTTAACGGTCAGAAACCTGGTTTCGCGGAATTTCCTCCCACTTGTAAGGTGCAAGCCAAGCCGTTTATGGCTCCCTCCCTTAATTTTTAATTTTAACAATTACCGCCCATCACTTTGCCATCGATCAAATTTTCCTCTCTCTCTCTTTCATGTTATCGGTTTTCTCATTTTTGGGTTTGCCCACCAACTGTTTGTTGAATTACCGCAATGAGAAACAAAGGGAGAGAAAAGTGGGGGACGATGGGAGATAATATAAAGGAGCTTTGTTGGCGTATGAGAGAGATTTTTGATGAGTCTTTTGGTGAAGATTCTGATGAAACTAAGGTGAAGGGAAAAAGAACCTACTTTTTCTTCTCCCATCACCAAAATCACCAGCCATCTTCATCAAAAAAACATTTTTATTCACTCTTCAACTTCAAACATCCAAATCATTTAAGAATTTGTGAAAACAAAGATTGGGTTTTTAATTGTTTTTGCAAAAAAAAAAAAAAAAGTTGGGTGCACCTAATATTGTTACACTTTCAGCTTTCAAGTTTCAACTACCCAGATCTGGGTTTTGTTCTGCCCCTCCTTAAAGATTTTGTTTCTTGTTATTGAGATAAATTCATGGTTCTTTTTTGAAGATACGGCCCCCCTTGTATCTATTCCTATATATCATTCAACTTCCTCACACGTTTGGAACTTCCTAGGTGTCAGAATCCAATTTGATTCAGCCCCCACCTTCAAATTGGCTTCTTTTGGTTTTTCTTCATCTTTTAAATAGACCCATTTGTTCAACCTCTTTGGTTTAGCTTGCATCATTATCTGTTGAGCTTTTTAGGTAAAGGTTGTCATCTCATCTCATCTCATCTTGTAGGCTTAAGTTAATTTAAGGTCTTAAGAAGCTCAAAATAAGCTTTCCTTTTGGTTGTAAACTAGGTGAGTGGGATATCCACCAAGCCTGTCCTTTTGGACTCATGAGGATTGAGGTATAATTAAAAAAATCCCCTTTATTCTGATTGGATCAGGTTGAGGAGGAGGAGGAGGAAGAGGCCCACTTCTGGGTTTTTGGTGGGCTTCTTCAAACCAATAAAAACCCATATCTTGGAAGGGTTGTGTTTCAAGGATCATCTTCCATTTTCAATCAATTATATTCTTAAAGTGGGGTGAGGAAGAAGAGAAGAGAATTTCATCAGTTTCTTCTTTGCTTACCATTGCTTTTCCCCAATTGGGTTCCTTATCTTTTATGCCTTGAATTGGATTATACCTATTTAGTGATCCCCACTTCCAATACCCCACTTTTTCTAAATGCTTTTCTTCTTGGTAACTGGCATTTCCTTCATCCTCTTTTTAAAATCCATACCTCTTAAACCACTCCCACCTTGGGCAAATGATGTGAGATTTTTACCACTCTGCTTCTGGAAAGAGTTGTCTTTCTCTCCCATTAGCAAAGCAATCAAAAAGGGTGTTTTTGGTGGTGCTTGTGGTTTACCCTCAATTTTGGCAATGAAACAGGGTAACTTCAGGTCAAGCTTCGAGAATGTCGAGGCTGATGGGCAATTATCAGTGTTGGATTTGCCTGAATTGGCATTGGAATGCATCCTTGAGAAGCTTCCCCCTGCTGGGTTGTGTAGTATGGCAGGTGTTTGTAGTTCACTGAGAGAGAGATGCACCAGTGATCACCTTTGGGAAAGGCATATGAAGCAGAAATGGGGGAAGGTTCTTGGTCCTGCTGCATACCGAGAGTGGCAATGGTTTATTGCCTCTCGTACGAATTCGAATGATACCCAGAGAAGGAAATCACAGAGCTTGATCAAATTCATATGGCATATATGTCCTTTGTCATGGTTCACATCAAAATTTGACAAGGCTAGTGAGGAGACAAGTCCCCCCCTTGTTGATTCTGTTATGTCAAAGTATTTGGCTCTTGAGAGTGGCAAGTTCTGGTTCCCTGCTCAGGTTTACAACCGTGAGGTATTAATCTCAATCTTATCTTGAGTTTGTAATATGATTCCCATTTCATTGGGCCAATCCACTTTTAATTCATTTGCCCTTATCAATTGACAACTGAGAAATAATCTGTTTCTCTTTAATTACCGTGTTGCAGAACGGTCATGTTGGGTTTATGTTGTCTTGCTATGATGCTGAGCTTAGCTATGATGCCCAAACTGACACCTTCCAGGCAAGGTAGGTGGATAGTGCAAGCTTGAACTTTGCTCTGTAAATTTTAATTTAAAATTGAAATCTCATTTAGTTAATAAATTCAAGAACTTGAGTTGTGGAACTAGTGTAAAAGATCCAAGGATTGATGATTGATCTTTGCAGGTATCCTCCTCATGGGAGAAGGGCAATTGCAATAGAGAGTGGTGTGCAATGGGAAAGACTAAGAGCAGCTCCAGTGGATACTTCTCCACATGACCTTCATATCTCTGATTGTTTACATGATTTACACCCTGGTGATCACATAGAAATCCAGTGGAGAAGGAATAAAGAATTCCCTTACGGTACGTTCCATACTCTATGTGGGAGGTGTATTATTCAAGCCGTGTGAATATTTGTTAAATTTGTGCAGCTGGATACTCGATAGCGAGGTTGGTTGGACATAATAGTTTAGATTATGTGTTGATTGATCGGATTAACATGTGTAATATTAAGATATATTATTTGCAACTTGTTCCAGTGTGAAAGGATAGTATTTCCAAGAAACTTCAACAAAAATGACACCCTACCTCTTACTTGGAAGATTTAACAAAAAAATTAAAAATATCCTACCAAAGTATGGTCAAATGGCCAGCCAAATTATGAAGATGATGTAATTGTTCTTCTTTAGCTTGGAAATATGTGATGGTTAGTCTTCTAAAATTGAGTATCCTTATAAACTGTTCAGGGTGAATCTTATTTTCATTAAATTTCCGTATATGGTATCATGAGTACAATGGATTCTAAATCTCCACTGCTATTGGATTCAATTATTGTATTCATTGCTCCTCATCAGAACTGAATTGTGAATGCGCTGTCTAGCAAGAGTACATACTCTGTGATTTCTGTGTATGTTGCTTGACAGAATTTTTGGCGTGTTCATTGCAGGCTGGTGGTACGGTGTTGTAGGCCACTTAGAGTCATGTGATGGAAACGAGAATTACTGCCGGTGTCATAGCAGTGGTGAGTAAAATTGTGCCTATAATCACTGAAAATCTGTAGTTCAGATACTGAGGAAATGGGAAACAAAATATCTGCATGGGATTCTTGCATCTTCTCCAACCCAAGTGAAAGGNATTCATGCTTTTCCCTGCATATTATATGATCCTCTATTTCTGTACTTCACTTTCATTTTGTTAAGCACACTTACTATAATCTTTTGGTTAAATGGTTGGGGGTAGTGACGCTGCATTTATTTATGGTGTCAAATTCCATTGCCCATTCGCGACACCACAAAGCCTTGCTTAATTGCTTTCCGTTTTCAACTTCATTGATGGGGTAGCATTAGATGTGTCAAACAGTCGGGCAATCAGGGTTCGAATTGGGTAATTTTAGGGGTTTGGTGCATGTCAGATTCGCTTGTTTTCATATTAAGTACCTCTGTTTTTCGGATAGAAAATATCATTTGCAACAGCTATTTATTCCGGTCGGGTTAAATTTTGCCAACTCTAGGTTGTGTTGATCCCAACCCCAAAATATTCAAGCATATGTGATATGTTATGATTTGAGTCATCTTCTTTCCATGTAATTGGTCCCCAGGACATGTCCCTGTCTCTGTGTCTTATATTTCTCCGGCAAGCGTCATAACTTTTGGTTCAAGAGAATAATTAAAGCCATTTCTTTCTCCTTTAGCTTCTGTTTGGTTATGCATCAGATCCCCACTAGCTAGATGTGAGATGTCTCATAAATCATAATCCTTGTTTTTGACAACAGTGAGTGCATAATAATTTCTTATCTAAGTGGCATTTTGACCTACTTGTCTCCATTTTACTTCTTTTGCCTCATTTGCTTCCACCGCTATTTTAATCTGGGTTGGACCATTTTGATCACCTCTGCTCTATTGTAGAACTTTACCCGAGTAATTCTTGATGACGTTTGGAATTATACCAACTCAAAAGATGCTCTTTTCCCAATGGAATTATGCTATTAATCTGTATCCTAATGACTTGTGTACTTTTTTTCTTCTACCTTGAGTGGCTACTCCAAAGTTTAGAACCTGCGTCATCAGGTATTGTGGGTTCATTATTGGAGATTCTGAATTCTTATTGGTGTCAGAACACCTTTGTTTTATCAATATATTGATGTGATTTGAACTTGAGACAAATATTCTGTAGAAGCCTGATGCATCCAATATCAAAGGATTATTATCTGATTAATATTGGTTGTCGTCCTTGAAGTATAAGTTTGCATATGCTGCTTAAGGCTGTAAGAACTCTTTAACATGAACTGGAAAATTACCTGATCTGACCAGAAACCAAGTTCTGTTGCATAGTTCCACAGTTTGGTCTTTAGTATAGTTGTCACCCTAGTGCGAAGTTCCAAGAATTGCTTGTTAGTATGATCTTTTGAGTCTGGTCATCTACAAAGGAAACTGTAAAATTGGTTGACTATGTTGCGTTGACTCCTCATTCTGTCATAAAGAATCCATGTCATATACAGATGCTTGGGCATGGGCATTCCAACTTCTGGAAATATACTTGTGTATTGTAGGGCATCTACCAGACACCAGCAGTTGACAGACCTCTGAATTGAGCTGTAGATGTTACTTTGTTTCTGTTTTGTGAATGCTATAACCTAAACTGTCTTGTGAAGTTTATATATCATGCGTGGTCTATTTATAATGACATCTGCTTCTTTGTTGCTGACAGATACTGTAATCCTCGAGTTTAATCAGTACACCCCTGGATCACGGTGGAGAAGGGCAATTGTCAGTAGGAAGGATCACAGGGAAGAAGGAAATGAGACGGATGGATTTTATGGAGGCATCCGAAAGCTTTACAAAAATGACGAGATCAGTACCTGGAAGACATTGTGGCCAAGGGAGATTTTGGAGTAGAGATCATATTTTTGGGACAATTATATCCCCTAGTAAGAATACAGCAAATGAAGCACATCACAAGAAGTATGATATAACCATTTTCTAGTAACATTACTTTTGCTTCATGAAAGCTGTGGAAAGCAGCTGAAATTGGATGCCTCCCTTTTGTGGTAATGATCCCAAGCTCTTCTGGTGATATATCTCTCTTATTGTTGTATCCCTTCTTTTTCTCTTTCACAATTTTTCGTGGATGGGTTAGGGGTAGCGAAGAGCTACTTACTGACGAAACTCAGTCCATGCAGCTTAGCATCAGCTACAGATGCATATTTGATGTACCATATTTAACGATAATCAGAATAACTTTGTAGTCTTCAGAACCTCTTACAGTGGTGAATGAAATCATAGATGTTAGTTCTAAGTGCAACTTAATGAGTTTTAATGTCATGTTATTTGCTTATTACAGGAATTGCTTTACTAGTGAAATTGAACTCACTATCCTTTGCAGGAGAGTTGAAATGCACAGGGTAGGTGCCTATTATGCTGTTGGTTGTCAGAGGATATTTCCAAGAATTACGCAAACCTTACCCTTGTAACGACACAGAAAAAAGGTGTAGACGATTGTTTCAAACCTAATTGACCGACATTTTAGTTTACAACGAAGATCAAAGATTGAACGATTGAATGAGATGCTCAATTAGTATAGTGTTACTCCAAACTGTAAAACACCAGTTAGTGACTAACAACACCATCAAAAGTGTATGCAACTAGATTTCTCCACACCCTTAGATAACAAACATGAGAACAAACATAATGTTCTTCCAAAATTATCATAAAAGTCTGCTACAAAGTTCAGCTCCCTTTTCTTGTATCTTTAATACCAAAGCCCTTAACCAAGCAAAAGAAAACCTTAGCCCTGTGTTTCATTACAGTCTTCATTTCTCTTGAAATCCTCAAAATTGCATTAGACTTTGCTGCTTTTCCCACTGTTGCTGATGTAAATCTCCCAGAGCTATTTAGCTTCCTCAGCAACAATGGAGCTCTTTGTTCTCTTTTTCCCCCATTGACTTCCCTCCCAAAAGATGCATTCTTCATTAAAAATTTCTTGATCCTTCGCTTCCTAGATTCTGAAGGGCCAGTCCTTGCTGCAATATCTTCCCTAGGCTTCAGGATGGGCCCGAACACGTCTTGAATAGGTGGGCCGAGCCCATCTTTTTGGGACCGGTGGACCTGCATCCATGACTCTGGGCTCAGGCCCAATCTCTTATGCTGGTGGGTAGTCCATCTTGCTGACCCATTGGGCCTCCTGAAAGGTGACAATGACTTGGCCCGCCGAAGCTGGGCCACATCATTTGACATGGACTTTTCATCCTTGACCTTGTTCAAAGCAGCCATGAAGGGATCAAACCCATCATTCCACAAGCTCCTCTGCCTCCGAAATGGAACCTTGAGCACTGAGCCCCGGGCCCCGGGAGACGATGCGGTTGAGCCACTGCCGCGTGTCTTGCCACGCCTCGTGTAGTGGGCCCGTGGCGGGGGCCTTAGTGGGAGCATTTTCCCATCACAAAACAGCTCATCTGCATATGCTAGAGAAAGATCCTGACTCTTTTCGGACCCCTTATCATAACCATCAAACCTCTTGCTGCCTTCGAATTCGAAGTTATCAGCAAAAGGGGAGAGACCTTCGGGTGTCTCGGGCGTTCTTGCCCCGGATATGAACCCGGATGGATCCCTAGACGGTTGCCTAGTCGGGCTAGTTGGCATGCTAAGGAAGAAGAAGCCATTTAGGTGGTTGTATCTCCTAGGACTAGTTGGTGCACTTGTATAGTAGAAAGCATCTGGGTTTGGAGATGCACTAATTTCCATTGCTAAGCACTGTTGTGAGTTCTCTCAGGTTATGCAGAACATATGCATGTATATGTAGTGTTTTATACATGTAACCTTGAGAATTATGCCAATCAAGTTTAGTTTCCTGAATTTAAGGAAGCACAAAATATTGCAAATAAAAAGTTGAGTCATTTGAATAAGAAATGCTGTTCAAAACTTGAGTGGTCACCATATTATAATAATCATCCATTCAACATTCATGGGTTAAACTAAAAGGTGGAAAATTTGAATTGTATGTGGATGATGTAATGTGGGCTAATCTAGAAGTGGAGTTTGAAGCATTATTTTCCTCAGATTATGCCTTTTTTGCTGGCTAACAAGACAAATATTTTTGTCAAATTACACAACACATTCCAGTTTTCCAGAAAGAAACCAAGTTTCCACTTCCTACAATTAAGCCTAAGTGAAAACTCCATTAAGCTGTTAAAAATTCAAATAAATAAATTAATTAGTTAATTAATTGCGCTTAGCATCAATAGGATATATTATTAAGAAGCTTTGAATATGATGGCCAAGGTTTATCCATTTTCATGTACCTTGCCTACGCACTAGTTTATGTTCTCCAAGTAGATTTTATCATTTAACAATGGCGTATTTTCACCAACTTCTTTGAGAAATGATTATTTTGAGCACAGAGTTTTGTTTCAAGTCATATAAGCCATTACAGTAGCTTGCTGGACTAATAGAAGAATGACTTTGAATCACTCCTGGACTCCAAAGGTGCAAGACCGGACTAGAAAAATGGATCAAATTTTCTCATTCTTAGACCCATCGGTAAAATTAAATTTGACCGGACTATACCGGGATACTTTTTTCAAAAAAAGAAAAGTTATCAAGATTCCGGTCCATAATAAGTTTGGTTGGACCAATACCGGAAATGAATTCGGAGTTTTTTTTGTGTTGCAGAGAGCAGACCAGAGACTAGATCATAACCCGGAATTTCCGATCCGCTCAGTATGGTCTGGTCCTGTTTTTGAACTCCCTTAAATTCATTGAAAGTCATATCTCAAAGACCTGTGTGTGATATTAAGGTATGGTTATGGAATCCATTTTAACTTTTGCTTGTAAGTATTGCAAGTTGCAAGCCATTGTATTGCTTCCCAGAAATTAAAAGAGTGGTTTAAAAACTCCGACTATACAAGTTTTTGAGACATTTTGTGTTTTGATGATCATTCTTAGATGTGCTAACGTTTGTGTTGAGATGCGTGATGTTTTGTTGTTCTTAGTCGATCTTTGTTTCCTGCTTCTATTCAAAGCTTTGTTATATAAGGAGCCTTGTTACTCAAATTTGATGTATTGCTGCAAACACAGAAATAAGAAAATCTTCAGAATGCCTGTTTGATTTCCCGATCTTTAATCATTTGACTGTTTGTAGGACTCAATTCTGAATGAATCATTATAAAGCAACATGCTTCAAATAGCTCCCTGGGAATAAGCTCTCGCTTGTATCTACATACTAATAATAATGAATACATGTTGTGCTAAGCATTTCTGTGTACATCATTCATTTCTATTATGGCCATTACAGATCGTAGTTTCACAGATTACCTGATCACAACTTCACAACAGTCTCCGACATGCATGATTCATTTGACTTCGCTTCAAGGTCTCCTCCACCTGACCTGCAAACATCAAATCTGAATAAGCTACTCTCAGCAAACAGGTACAGCAGTTGTAATCTTCAACTCAACATTACCATCAAAACAGTTTCAAAGGTATTTAGGAGGATACACCATGTCAACAAGAGTTTCACAGATAGGAAACAAATTATCAGTTGGAGGCTTAGAGCAATCTGATAATCTTTCTTTGGCCATTTAGTGTTCATTTCATCATTCCCATATTCACTTCAATTATGCTACTTACTTTTTTTCACATACTACTAATCATTTAGTTCTTATTCAATTCAATTCTATGTGATTTAGTTGAGAAGAACAAAGCCTTCATCAAAAGTTCTTTCATAAACTGAAGCCATCCTAGAAGGTCAGACAATTATGTAGCCCATGAATTAGCACAGAGTTACGGCCTTCTAGAGGAGGATTGTATAGCATGACTCTTACCATTGTAGCTTTGAACACAAGTGAACTGATTTAATGACGACATAAATTAATTGAAGACAATGGCTTTAAATCAAGTAAGCACTTGATTTGGCCCATCAGGCATCAAGGGGGATCAAATAGAAATCAATATATTCCAAGTACTACTACATAAACAACAATTATTAGACATTTACTAGCCCACTCTTTTGGACCCTCCCTAGCACCGGTTGAGTTTGGCTCCATAGGAATGCCTCGTGACTTAGGGGGACCTAAGAGTTCCCCTCGTAGATCAGGGGGCCATTCCGAAAGGCGCAACTTTCTTTGCACCCACGATTTTAGAGTTCGGGGCCTCGTGGATGGTTCACTAGTACGGGGCATCCGAGGGCTCCTACAGAGGCCCCTAGGGATCCGGTTTCGGTCCATGGCTCCTCCCAAGTCCCTATGGGGGTGCCTGTGAGATATCGTCAAAAAATGGCATATTTTATTTTTTAGGTTCAACGACCCCGTATTACCCACCTATAGCCCACGCTTTGGGACCCTACTGGGCACCGGTTGAGTTTGACTCCACTGGGGTGTGTGGTGACTTAGGGGGATCCAAGAGGCTCCCCGATGGCCCGGGGGGGTTCTAAGCGACCTAACTCCCAATACACGCACGATTTCGATGTCAAGACCTTGTGGAGGGGTGACCAAACCAATACGGGGCCTCCGAGGGTTCTTAGGGACTCGATAACTGCCCTTTGGCTCCTCCCACATCCCTGTGGGTTTGCCTGTGAGATATCGTGGAAAAATAACACACTTCCATTTTTGAAAGTCCGGGACCTTGTTTTGCCCACTTATAGCCCATGCTCTTGGACCCTCCGGTGCGCCGGTTGAGTTTGGCTCCACGGGGGTACATCATGACTTAAGGGGACCCAAGAGGCCCCCTCGTGGATCAGGGGGACATTTCAAAAAGCCTAAGTCCCAACGCACCCACAATTTTGACATTTGGGCCCCCATGGGTTCGCGACTAGTACAGGATCTCCGAGGGCTCTTAGTCTTAGGGACCTGCTTTCCGGCCCTGGGCTCCTCCCACATCCCTATGTGTGCTCGCGAGATACTTTGAAAAAATGAAACATTCCAGAGGTTTCGGGACCCCGTTTTAACCACCTGTAGGCTTATAGCCCACGCTTTTCCACCGAGGTGCGTGGTGACTTGAGGGAATCCAAGAGAACCCCAGGTGGCACGGGGGGGTTATTTGGTACAAATTCAATTAAGTATAAAGGAAAGAGAGAAGCACTAGTGTCACCAGATGAATTCCTTTGAAACTATTTGGTACGTTTAATTCTGAATAAATTTTGAATCTAAATTTAAGGATTAACACTGCAAGCAAACTCCATTGACCAAAGTGGCTGAATTCCAATTCCAATATACCCCAACAATTTTGGGGGTTCTAATTCTAAAGATTAACATGGAGTTAACTTTCCCAATTTTTAAAAAAATTAACATGCCAAAAAAAGCTAAACCCATAAATAAGTAGTTCAAATATCAAGAACCATTCTGAAATTCTCCCCTCACCATGAAAAAGAGTTTAGAAAATAGAAATGCAAATACAATTCTTCGTTTTCTCTTTTTCTAAGAAATTAGAGAGATAATTTAAATGGCATTCCTTTATAAAATATTAAAAGTTGAATAGCCCCTCCCCCCAACCTACCTAGGGATGCCATGAGACTTGAACATTGACATTTACATGGTGAAGGTCAACTAAACCAGTTTTTATTTATTTTTTTCTTTTTTGACTCACTACCAAATTAATTAAATCAAATTATTTAAATTGGTCTGACAAAATAGCATATATGTCTGAATCAACACACAGATAAAATACAAGATTGTACCATTTTGAATCAACAAAGCAATTCAACATTCTACCTCATTCACTATCATGGTCCAGTCAAAGAAAACTAACATCTCTCGTCACCAACCAGCCACAAGGAGATCCTCAAGAAGCATCAGATTCCGATTCTAGTACTACTAATGAACGAGTCTTAGGTACCATAGCCTACAGGGGTGAGAATGAGGACATGGGGACAAGTTTGCTGCTGAAATCTCGACACGCATTGTAATATGACCATAATGATTCAATAGAAGAGCATGCTTCAAACCTCTTCCTAGTAGTTAAGCATATGTTTGTAGCCATTCACTTCATCTACCCCCAATTTTAGATTGCAGTTTCAGTACTTACCTGATCATAATTTAACATCCATATCTGCCCCGCATAATTCATCTGACTTTCTGTTAAGTCCTTTTCCGTAGGCAGCAATGAGTAGGGCCTCAGCTCGACCTACAAACATCACGTAACAAATGTTTAAAAATTTCTATTTATTAGTTTCAAAGCTAGAAACAGAGTAATCAGAGATCTCAAGAAGCTATTTATAAATTTCTTAGCCAGAAATAGAGTATCAGATATCCCCAGGAACCTCTTAAGAAAACAAGACATAGTTGCCCTGCTATTGCTAATGAAAGATGGCATCTTATAAAAGCATAAGAAGCAAATACAACACAAGAAAACTGTATTATACCATGATCCTTCTTCCTTTTCAACATGGGGGTCAAATCAGGGAATAGCTGTCCTGCAAGCTCCCTGCTATCATCCTGCCAATGTTTAAGAGATCAATACAATACGATTTCCATTGACCATATCAGAAGGTATTAGATGTTGACTGTGGAGGAACAAGATGAACAATGGCGAACTTTGAACAAGGCAGCATCTTTTTTTACAGTTAAGATCAATAGTAGTTCGGCAAACCTTACTTGTGCGGCTTCCAGCAAGTTCAAACTCCTTTTTCCATACATTAGATGGCACTGGAACAACAGAGAATCCAGAAGCAACCAAGATTCCGATCCATATCCCATAGCCAAATCCTCCACTCCACCAACCCTAAAACATACAATAAGCACAATGCTACCAGCATCAGTGCTATTCAAAGTTCAAACACAAGCAGAAGCTACCACTAACTAGAAGGCAATTAATAATTTGAAGCATGAAATGCATGGAATGGAGGACATTTAATGCAAATGACAGGCACATCACAAATTTAGTATTCTCTGAGTAAAATTGTGTTGTAGATGATTATATTTTAAGAACTTTAAGGGTTCATTTCATTAAGGCAAAAGATTTGGTTATATTACTCAGATTCAGGTATACATATTGGATGCAGGTGTGGATCATGATTTGCGATTCTTAACTGTTGCACCACTTTTGGTGCAAGAACAGACACTTAATAGCAAAACTACAATAAGAAGAATGAAGCGATCATCTAATAGCAATCACCTGCTTCCCATCTCCAGGAAATGGAGTAGATTGCTCTAGATATGCTGTGGTACCTGCAAAATTTAGATCATATTCAATACAGAACATTCAATCACTAAAACAGGTCAAAACCCCAAGAACCATACTCTAAGATGGAATGGAGAAGGAGATGCCCGAAAAAGAAGAAGAAAGGGCATGGTAGAGCAGAGACAAATATAGACAACTTAACTGTTTTAAAGAGTATGACCAGAATTCGTACACAAATGTATCGTGACCAACCCTAAGATTTTTGAAGCAAAATATGGCAGGAAAGGAAAAGAATTAAATAAATTATATTTCCTTCCAGGTAAAATCTCAAGCAGACAAATTTTTCCATCATTGATGTTCAATTGAGAAAAAAAGCACTGTTGCTTGATAGTTAAATTTTCCCGTAAGGGGAACCAACAAATGAGATTATGATTATATGAAGAAAGAACCAAGCCACTAGGACCGAAGATGGAAAGATACCTATTGGAGCATCAATACTTTGCACCAATTGAACAATAGATCTTGCATCTAGCCGTCTACGACGTGTTTTCCCAACCGATACTTGAACAACTGGGGAATCAAAAACCTGCAAATCCAGATTGTTTTAATAAAAAGTTAAGAGATTCGTTTTAGAGCATGTACAGACTATGGAAAAACCAAGAAACCTTGATTCATGAATTGAACAAACCACAGAGACAATTCCCTCATACAAATCATAGGTCTAGGCTAAGACATTGAACTTTTCATGAACATCCTGCTAAGTGTAAATCTCTACAGATTAATTCGTAGATAAGCCATCCTACATGAATGAAGCTACATTTGTAGGTGAATTACCCAATGTTAGTGAGATTACTAACTTATTTTGACTGAGCTGAAATGAATTACATTAGTGATGCTCACTTTTCAGCTCAACATTTCCTAAATTGCAAACTACCAAGACAATTCACTCTCTTCAATGTGCTATAAGTTCCCTTTCAACAAGACACGGACGGAAAGAGCAATATGACAACTGCACAACCCCATCTCAAGCATTCATTACCGGAACCAGGACACCGAACAAACTAGTACAAAATTCAAACAAACAAAGATGTCCAGTTGATAATCCAAGCAACCAGACTGTAAATTAACCAAATTTATCACTGCAACCTTGAAATTCAACTGAAAAACAAAAGACCAAAGTACATAATTCGATCATGTTTAATTTACCTCTGCTGAAGTAGAGCCAGAATGATCGAATTTCAAGAGCGCCAAAGCACCAGAGACATCCGGGTCAACACCAATGACCCAATTGGACCCGCCATTGATGCTCTCAGCTCTTTCATTGTCCCCTAAGCAGTCAATTTCGAAATGGGAAGGCTGGGAAAGAGAAAATAGCCAGTTTTCTTTGAGAATTTCAAGGTTTGCTTTCAAAGTATTACTACTACTAGGTTTCCCATTCCCATTTCCATTGGGAATTTTAATAACTTTCTTACTGGGTTTAATCTCAAGATGCTGTGAAGTTGAAGCAGAAGAAAAAAGGCGGAATCTTTGAAGATTCTGGGAAGAGAAAAGGGTTTTAGGTTTAAGTTTCAGGAGCTGAACTGAGTGACAAGGGGTCATGAAATTTGGTGGGAGAAGAAGACAATCCATTCATAGAAAGAGAGAGAGAAAGAGAGGAGAAGGTGTGAAGTTGTTAATTGAGGAAAATGGAGAGAGAATTTGGGATGTTTTGGGAGGGAAGAGGAGAGAGAATTTCCGCCATTGTTAACCCTCAATAGAATATGAATGAGGAAACTAACTCAACCCAGGCCCAGACAGAGCACTTGGTTTGAGACACTACTAAAAGGTAATGGTTGCCGTGGGCCGTGCTCCGTGCTCCGGCCGTGCTCACAGGTTAGTAGTGTCTGAAGCACGGTATGGATATGGGCTAGCAGGCCTCGTGCCCGTGCCGGGTCGTGCTGTTATTTTATAAGGTCCAGGCATGTGTTGGGCTTCGAGATTAGCCATGTTCTTTATTTCACGGAAACATCTACACTTTGCCACATTTTGCGGCAAATTACTTTCTATGATACTGTATTTTTTATTGTAAGAAATTACCTTTTACATGTAAAAAAAAAAAAAAAAAAAAAAAAACACTATTTCGTTACCTATTAGTCTTCCACTACCTTCTCCTCATCCATCCACCTCTGCCTTCATTTTTAACTTCTAAAAAATTGGAATGAGGTTAGACATTAGAATCTCCAAATTACATCTTCTACTTCTAACTCCATTTTAACTTCTTAAAAATCAAAATGGAGGAGGAGGTGGAGAGGAAAAGGGTGATTAAAGATGTTTCGGGTTCTTTTTGGGGTGCCCACGGATGACCGGAGGGAACGCGGACGGTCTTAGTCTTCCGTCGGCACTTGCTACTCTGCAGAGGCTGCGCGGTCAGCGATCGGCGCTAGGTGTTCGGCGGTCTTCCTCTTCTCCCTACAAAATAGAAGCTGCCCCCGGGACGGACCGGGGAGTAGCCCCTCCAACGCTCAAGTCAGTACAGTCAGATTGAGGGGAGTTAGAGATCGGTGGATTTCCCTTGAATAGGAGAGAGAAAATTGGAAAAGTGATGTAAGAGAGAGAAGATGTGACAGGTGAAAGTGAAAAAGATAGATTGTGGGTACCTGATGTACTGAAATGAACAGTATTTATAATAATTGATGAGTGGCATATGGTGTAATTTCAGCCCAATTCATGGCTAGATTGATTTCCCACTTTTTCTTAGGCAATTTGGGCATTAGATGGAGCCCAATTAGTTTAGGGCCACTTTAAGCCCATTTTTAGCCAAATCAGAAGAGTAATGTGGAATGGATATAAATTTTTTTCCCTTTTTTTGTATAAGCTTGGCCAAACAAACTCTACCACCTTCATATCAAGTAAACATAGTCACTTTTGTACATTTATAGTTTGATAGTGGCTCACCTCATTGTCAGTTTATTATTTAGATCATTGTGAACATACAATTGTGTTCTTGGTACGATTGGTGTTAATTGTGCTACTAACCTTGCATCGTTTGATCAAGATAATACAAATTACTTGTACATTTGTTGAATTATCCTTTTGGTCTCATTATCTGTGTCAGTCTCATGCGTGACTTTAATTTGCTGACTTATTTGAGAATTCTATCCATCTTCCTAGCAAACACTATATCATCCACAAACTTTTTGTAGCACCAAATAAACGACCTCTTTTTCCTTATATAGACAAAAATGTAGGCCAATGTGAATGTCTAGATCTAGGTCAATGTTTGTCCAATAGTAACAACAAAGTAAAAATATCTAATTGTTGTGGTGTAATCAGAACCCCTTTGTTAGGGCAACTGTACAGTGTACGGCAGCAGTAGTTTGTGTATAAATATGGTTGCTCCCCCTAAGCTAAAAAAACCATCAGCAGAAGCATTACAAGTATTTGCTTGGAAAGTGGATAAAACTTTTATTTTAAGAGGTACGTTTTTGCTTCATCTCTTTTTCCTTCGTGCTCCCTGTTTTTTTTTTTTTCTTTTCTTTTTTTTTTTTAGCGAAAAAAGATTTTATTAATGTCGGCAACTTATTGCCTTCAATCAACAAACGAAAGTCCTGAGGCCTAATGAGACCCTACATCACATCCCGAGATACAGATTATCGGATCGACGAACACCTACTTTAGCTAGTTGGTCGGCCTTGCTATTTTTCTCCCTACAATATATAATAGGAGTAACAACAAAACCATCTATAGAAAATACAGATTTGTCAATACTATGAAGTGAACTCCAAAACTCCCATGGTCTAACATTTTTCTATTGAATCCAAGTCACTGCGTTTTTTTGAATCACTTTCGAAATTGACTTTGAAGTGAGGCCACTGTGATCTGATGATGTCTTCAGTAGCTGAAAAGCATGCTTGAACGCTATTACTTAAGCAATATTTGAGTCTTGAATGCCAAGATTAACAGAAAAAACAGCAACAATTCATGAATTGTTATCTCTCAAACATGTACATCCTCCACAACCAGCAGGTCCGGGTTTAGTGGTTTACCAACAGCAGACCCATCTAGATTAAATTTAACCCATCCTCCATGCTCCCTGCTAGCTAGCTAGTTTAATCTAAATTGTGCATGGCCTCTTCTTAATAATTACTACTAGCTTATGTTTATAAGTTTGTTTGCAACTCATCGATCAATAAGTTACTTTAAAAATTTTGTTTATTAGTTTTAGAACGTGTTTAACTAATTCAATAACTTTCTTATCAGGCCGCCTGATATATCAGACGAGTATTGGATAAGCAAAAAGTAGTACTGTGTAAGTAAAAATTAATACTGGAGTGATATTGGATGAGAAAAAAGTGATACCAGTATTATTTTGATGGTCAGTACCAAATTTTAGATCACAAGTACTATTTTTTGTTTGCCCAATACTATTTGTCTGATATATCAGGCGGCCTGATATGATATTTTGTGTAACTAATTTATTTCCAATATTTTGAACTTTTTTTTTTTTGTTTTTTTAATTTTCCCTCACAATCTAGTTATCTAGCCCACATGCATCTCCTATCACTACTAGGCTTTAGCATATTAACGACTACCCAATTACGACGGTAGAAAATTCCCGTCGTAATTTATCTTTTACGACGGGAAATACCGTCGTATTTGATCTTTCGCGATAAAAAATAGCTCAAAAACCGTCGTAAATCTCTATACTAGAAAGAAATTATTGAGGTTTTGGTGTCCAAATTGTGATTTTCAAATTTACCCGTCACTAGCTTTTAAAATTCATTGCACAAAGATTATATTTACCATCCACAAAGTAAAACAAGATTTATTTTTGAAAAAGAAAAAATATGGACACTTCACGTTTCCCTTCCTGCCCGGGCCCATGCTTTTTCCCAAGAAAAATATACTGTCATTATTTAACTTCCTTTATTCACGGTTATCTTTTTTTTTCCTCTCTCTTTGATAGAGATTTTTCTTTTTCTCATGATGAACCCATTTTTCCCTTTTTTTTTTCTATAACAATTTTTTTTCATAATTTGTTAGTCATGCACGCATCGCCGTACAATAAAACACTAGTACAACTACAATAACACTCCTAGGACAGTGTGGCGACAGGAAATCTCGTCGTTGTTGATGTTTTGCGACTGTATTAACTGTCACAAAAGATCAAGTCTTTTTTTCGTAGTGTGCTTCTCTAATTATTAATAGCTTTTTTTTTTCATATACTACCTTATGTTTCCCACTTTTTGTGAAAAACCATTATTATTATTATTATTATTATTATTATTATTATTATTATTATTATTATTATTATTATTATTATTATTATTATTATTATTATTATTACTACTACTACTACTCTGTGCGAAGTATGCGAACTATT
>BSSO01002372.1:0-19547 GCA_030267885.1 Mesembryanthemum crystallinum | reverse complement strand
GTAACATCTTAAGAACTTTATCTATGAGCCTTATGATTGATTGTGCTAATGGGACAAGTCTTTAGGAATTCACCTATATGGTCTGTTTGAGTCCGTTATTTTTTGGGGTCAGATGGACTAGACCTAATAGGTCTGCTCTCACATTAATATTTTATTCTTAAACTTTTTACTTACAAAAACCGTGCGATGCACGGGGCACTACTCTAGTATAGCTATAATACTAAGTTATATAAAGTAAATGTTTCAAGGTTTATTATCATAACGAAAAACCCTGAAAGTAACGAAAAAAAACCTCAAAATAGAATAATTTTCCCAAAACTAATGAATTTATGCCATAAATACTAAACCTCTTATCCCGTTTCCATGAATCTGCACCATTATCTCCATCCTGGAAAAAACTCAATCACGATTTTTGAAAAGACAGATTGAAGACTTGATACTTGAAATACGTGCACTTAAATGCTATGCTAAACCAAGATATATGCAAGATGAAGTATTGGGTTGCAAGATTGATGAGATACTCAGAATGTAGATTCCTGTTGGAATGTTCTCTAGCATGTCGGATTGTTCAAGAACTTCAACTTGTAACTTCATCTTAGCTTCATTAGACACTTCATCTTGAATTTCTTGCAATGTCTCCTTGTGTAACTTTAAGGCAGTAGCTTATACTTCTGTGACTTCATGGGCTCAGAAGCTACTTTCTCAATAAAGGGCTCTTTCATAGCTAAATCATCCTCTTTCCTCCTCTAGAGTGGGCTCAACGATAACAACTAGGAAGCTTCTTGAATGATGCTTTGCGTTAAAGCTCTCTTTGATTTGCTTGCTTTCTCTTGTAGCTTTCTAAAAAAATCTTATATTTGCTTCCGTTGGGCGTCTTCTTCTTCTGAGATTATTTTTCATGTTGAAATTATAGAATTTTGCCTATTATTGATCAAAGCTCTCGTTCCCTAACTCAAACATGGAGCGAGTATATATTGGAAGAGTAGTGCATATATGCTTTTATTAGTCCATCAATATAAACATACTTGTGTTAATTGATAATCTCCCTAATAGAATATAGGATATGGGCCAATAATAGCACATATTGACAACAGTACACACTATAGTTCAGCCAACAAACCAACACTTCAGGTGTGTACATATCACATACTAACTAGATCTATTCAGACACAATAGTAACATTTGTCATAACTAAAATCTCCCAACCCCTTCCTTTGAAAACCTTGATCGCTTTCCATCATAAAGAATTAGGCTTCAAAGGGAAGCAAGGAACTACCAAGGCCTCATAATCAACACCGAGATCTCTTACAGTAATAGCACAACCCAATCCTCCCTCATATTTACAGGCTAGCTATACCTCATAAGATTTTCTCTCTTTCTTGTCCCAAATCAGTATCTCAAGATATATGGCAACACCCATAGGGACCGTAAGATAGCATACTGACAACAAATGAGCAGGAATCAATGAGAGTGCTTTTACCTCGAAATAGGCCTAGGCTCTCTCCTAACTGCCTATATTCCCAAGCACTGCCTCTAAAAAGATTGATTTCTAGGGTTTTCACCTAACGAAAGGAACCGCTAACTGAGGAAAGTGCTACGTAGCATAACCAGCAGTTAAAGGAGTGAACATATCAAGGAGAGGGGAATGCACAGTAACCACTGGGAAATTGGTGACTAGACTTGATCCCCATAGAAAAGTGAGAATACTACTGAACTGCTGGATTGTCATATGTGAGCTGCAAATGCGAATAGAAACCTCGTCATCTCACCTATAAACTGAAACGATAACCATTTCCCTGCCTGCAAGAGATCATATGAATCAACATGTTTGCCACCAACATGAGGGAATAGAGGGTCTTGTTATGTCTATCCTCTCGAAGCACCAAACCAACTCCTTGGTTGCACAGTACTAACAGCATAGCAAGCCAATGACAGATAAGTTCCTCTCTACTTTCCTCCTAGCACCATCTAGCACCTTTGTAACCTCTAAGGTCACTTCTAAATCTTCCTACCCTCCATAACAGCAATTTGTTTCATAAAAAAGTGCTAGGAAGCGCCAACATTGAAATTAGAGAGTTTAATTTAGTCAATGAATTATACCCAAGTTTGAGGGTGAAATCTTAGTCCTTATTGGAGCAATCCTTTATGGAATGAAGGTACTGAAAGTGGAGGTCTTGCGAAGTTACCTGTTCTAGTAAAACTCCTTAAACACCGTAAGCAAACTTTTTTTCACAACATTCAGGGAAAAATGCAGTAGTGAACCTGTCAAACATGGCATAACCTTCTCTTCTTAAAGGCTTCTCTATCCATTGACAACAACTAGATATGTCATGTTTTCTGTTATTTGCAGAGAAGGGACTTCTTAATTTCCGGTATAGTATCAAGATTAGATAAGTGATCTAGGGTTGCTGAGAATCCATACCTAGTGGACTTTGCTTTGTTGAAAATGTATCTGGCTAGATTATTCATTCCTTTTGACTGTCTGCATTTCATTGCAAGGATCTCATAATTTTGAAATCTTTATCGTTTGACATTGGTAGATGTATGGCCAACAATCAAACTTGTGTAGTAGATAAGATAAAATACATTAGTAACAGAAAAGGAGTCCTCCACAAGAAGGCAACCAATTAATCATCCATCAAGAGTTATCTTTTTTTGCAGCTCATGGAATTTATTACATGTTCCTATTGGAGAATATGTGTAAGCTTCTAACAGTGGAGTGGAGGAGCTCACTCGTATATGGCTTTCCAATCACCCTTTGGTTTACTGTTATCAGCCAACCTAACAATAGAGCATTTATCTAGCAATTTCTTCTGAACTTTCTTCTGAACTTTCAGATATTTAGGAATTCCCTTCTCTGTTGGACAAAATATGTCTGTCATATTTCTGGTTTGCTGTCCAGTTCTATCTGCCTACGAATTACCCTCAGTTTGATGTCCTTGGCTACAGTGTTTGATTGTGCATGTTTAATTAGCCACTACTTATTTGCTACCATAATCATCATCATCGGGACGAAATAATTCATGCCGTACAATAAAACAAATATTATTAATTATCATTCTCAACCCACTTCCTACAGCACAAAGAACCGCACTTGGATATGCCATTGTGCCTTGTGAGAAAGAAAGAGGTTCCTTCTTTTGAAACTTTTGACTCCAATAAGCTCATTCTAATATGCTTTAATCTCTGTCATCTAACCAGTTTAGTGCTAATTTGTTTGTCTTAACATTGTCACTGTCTGTCAACTTGATTATTATTGAATAATGGGTTTGGTTCCTGTTCCATCCTGGAACGGTATCTCAACTCCTTTTGGAAGGAATCACCGAGGACAAGGTACATACCTGGTTAGATATAAAATACAAAGAAAAAGCTTCATAAGTGGTTTCCGCATGATAAGACTCTTCATTATCTTAATCACTTTTGTACAAGGTAGATATATTCCATTATCAACATTATTTTCTTACTCTATCTACAGGTTCTGATGGGCTGATGGCTGCACTTATCTGATATCTGCAATTTGATATTGCTTTTGGTTGCCCCTCCACTTGACTTGGCCGTCACACTTCATGTAAGTTTCTCAAATTTGGACTGTAGAGTAATCTATTGAGAAATGAAAATGCTCTTCATGTTACTTTAGCACGTACTAAAACAAACCTTATAAAGTCGTCTTAAATTTTTGATGACTGATTGCTCGAGAGTACGAACTATCTCCATCTGTTGAGATCGCATGGATGAAGTTGCTTTTGAACTCATATATGATGGGATTGATAATATTTATTTTATAAACTTTCCCAACAGATGATGTAGTATTAATCTTTAGCCCAGGATGTGGGATTAGTTTGTGACCAATCTGATTGTTCCCTTTTGAGTTGTGATTAAGTTTAATCTACACAAAAAGGGATAGGGATGCTGATTATGAAGTGGTTTATGTTGCTTTAGATAACATACTTTACAAATACAACGATGTTGATATTATTAAGTATACAAGAGATATCGGCAGTTTATAGTAGACAATCTGTTGTTGGCTTCTTAATACCCCTCAAAGTTGCTATCACCTTTCCTCGTATTTTGTACTTGTAATCCTGTTTAAGTCATGTCGGTACGCGTGTCGTATGTGGGGTGTTTGTTTCGTTCGTCGCTTTGCTCCTTGAACTATTGATTACAATATCTGTGTTCTTGGAACATCTCTATTATGATTAAAGTGTTGTAGAGCCGAGTGAACTTGAAACCCTTGGTTAGACTTTATGAATTACATGTCGTTTTGACACATGTTTCTGTCGCATGTATTCTTTTCATTTTCCTTTGTTATTTTATGGGCGGTATGAAGGAGTAAAGAGAACCAAAGATATAGTTTTGAATCCTTCCACTCATTGATTAATAGGGGTTCAAAGGAGAAAAATCAGGGAAAATTGTTACTTCTCTTTCACATGAAGTTGAAAAAGTTACCCTTACACCAACTTTTTTCAGGTTTGATTAAAATTATACCATATAAATAATCTTATACCAATTTTTTTGATTTTATTTGTCGTGGATGGTTTATCTTTCATAAAAGGTGTTGTGGAAACATTTTCTCACTTGTTGAGGTGAAACTGTGTATCTCGATAACCATAGAAGTTATAGACGATCACGAAAATCCGTAACCATTAAGACAAAGGCCTCTTGATTAGAAATATGAGACACTTACTATAGAACTTCATAGCATATTAATGAGGACTAGTAATATCTGGGTCAAGGGATAAGGTTTAAGATCTTGCTATTCATTGAGTAGAATCTCATGTTCGAGTTTTGTAGATGGAAAAACTAAAGTATTGGGAGAGTTTTTCATCTGTAGTGATTCCGACCTAGCTTATGTAAATTAGTCATAGATTATAAAACGGATGCGAATGAGAGGAAAATGGATTTTCATGAGAAGTGATGGGCCCGTTCCATATGATGTCCAAACGGCTGGGCCCAAAAAATGAGCATTGGGAAATGAGAAACTGACAAGTGGATTGTGGGCCCACAGAATTTAAACAGCTACTGAAGTGCTGTCACGTGGGAGCGTGGGAGAGGAAAGAAAGGGAAAAAAAATAAAAATGTATCGAAACCCAACAAATCATTAAAACAGGGCACATGCAAATGCTAATACTCCCTTATAGATTCTCACGCTCCCTTGACCCGCACGTGCTCACATGTCTAACCCTATACAAAAGCTTTTTAAAAAGGATACCCTCAGGGAAAAAAAAAAAAAAAAAAAAAAAGGCTATCTAGTTTTATGGATTTCTGGTAATTTTTAGGAGTCACATAGCTTTGATGAAGCTTGCCTATTTTGGCTGCATATGATTGGTTAGTGCACCAACCAATAGAAAAAGTAAAAAGAATAATTTTTGTTGGCTTGAAAAGGATAAATAATCAAAGGTTAATCTTAGCTAGTCTCAAATGTGAAAGTAGAAGCTATGAAGTAGTAATAGTTAAGGGGTGAAAAATGTGTTATGCTCTGTTTAATATTTGGTATATGATGTGGTTTTGTCGTTCTAGAGTGAGTTATGTCTTGTGGTTAGTCAAATTCTTTTGGAGTTGTGTTGGATATGGTTCATAACCCGTCTACGGCCTTATTCATTTCATCTTTATTGTTCTGTAATCAATTATGTTTTGTAATTTACCTTTTTTCTCACATATTACTACTCATTTTGCTAAGTTCATCCCCATTCATCAGTTGAAATTGCCAGTGTCTACATCAAAATACATCCTTTTTTAAAACCCATGTCTAGCTAGGCATGTGTTTTAGTGAATTATGAGGCAAATGAATAGAACCACCAAAGACTAGAGACTCTGAAACATCCAGTTTTATTCCTTCGATTGTTTTGACATGATAGATAAAAGGTGGTGTGATTGAGCCAAAGTTTGCATAAGCTCCAACTATATTACTTCAACACCTTGCTTTGATGTTGAAGTACATAAATTCATGCAANCCCTAGCTCTTGGAACTTATGTTGTCATTTTCTGAATTAGGTGCTCATTTACTCATCATGGATACCCATCCAATTGCTGGCATATTGGGATTCCCTTTCTTGTGCTTCTCATTAGGAGGCTTTGCTTGTTTAACTTTGTGTCATTTAGTATTTCCTAATTTGCTTCCTTTTTGTGCCAGCTTGTTTCATTTAGACCATTATATTGGAACTTGCTTCTAGGCTGCAAGCTTGACTTTAGGTGGTAAAAAGCCTCTTGGACTTGGAAACTAATACTTTAATTACTATTTTTGGTTAATTTCAAGGAATTCCTTGTATGGTTACAAGAAACTAACATGCTGTTGAAATTGGCACTTGTTACTATTCCTTGATCTGCATAAGATAATATTGTAAGTGTATATTTTGAGGAATCTTGGTGTTGGATGGTAATTTGCAGATAGCTTTTCATTATGATTAACTTTCTCGATATTTTTATGGACATAATTAAGGATGACAATTTGCTTGCCATAGAGTAAATTTTGCATGAATTTGGTCTATTATATGGACTAACTCGTGAGGGGAGGAGGTGGCTCCCCTCTAAAAAGTGGTGACTTTACGCTTTGAAAAGGTGACTCTCACTTTTAGAGAAGTGACTTATTACCTCAGAGGGATGGCTCCCACTTGGTCTATCGTATGGATCTAGTTTACACAAACATAAGACATTGTGCTTAACATATGGTTGCGGTTTTCAGATTTTGTTATTGGGTATTTGGATTATACAACTCTTTGAGATGGAAATTCTCTGTGATGCTATAAATATGGCTTCAGCTAAATCAAAATGGTCGGGTGACCATTAGTTATCTTGTGTCAGTGGTAGTTAAACCTCATTTATGAGCTTTATGCATCATTTTAGTTCTTATATATCCAGAAAATAGATAGTGAAGAAAAATACTCCGTAAATAATAGGTTTAAAATGGAGTTAGTGCTACATGATATTGAAAGCATTTTAAACAACCATATGGAACTTGATGGTGCTCGACTTTAGTTTATAATCTAATTTGATTGAAAACATTACTTACACCTGGGGTTAGGGGCGGCAATTGTCTCTTATTTTTTTTTTCTTTCGGGTTTTGTTTTGTTTCGTTTCTCTTGTGTAATTTTTGCGGGCGAATTGATTGGCTTAGTAGTATGCTGGTGTAGAGATGTAGTTTATAGTCTGTCTTTATGGATGATCTTTAAGCTGTATATTAGTATATCTGATAGTAATTGATAATCATTTCACATGAAAGTTCTTATGATGGTGCTCAGGTATAGAAAACCCTGATAATGATGAGTGTAGGGACTTTGAGAGATTGCAAGTCTATAGCTGACATTGTAGTTTAACATAGTAATTATATTGTTTTATGAAACATTATTTGTCACCTAAAAATATTAGAGTTGCTTAATTGTAGCCTTGTTGGTCAACTCATAAACTTATAATCTAGGTATTAAGATGAATAAGCATTTCATAATGTTAATCATAATCATTGGTTTCTCTATCATTGCCTGTTGCATACCATTCCCAGCTTGGAATTGCATTGTAATAATAGTCTCTTGCCTAATTAAGCATCTTATGCTTTCCTTTAAACTTTCTCTATCATAATGTTATATTATTTTTTCCTCATTCTTTTTATATTTGCAGGAGACACAAAGACTCGAGGAATTAAATTGCAAATATATGCAGTTTTGTGGAATAAAAAAGAAGTTCATGAGAGACTCCAAGATAGCTCAAGGATCCAGATTTGGTGCATTGTTTATAAATCAATTAAGGATCTAGATTGTTCCATTAATTATACACATTCATATTTGCACATACTATATATATATTTTTTAATAGATGTAAATTTGATAAGTTGATGTTTGAGTGACAAGAAATGGGAATTCCTTGTATAATCCGAGCCCCATTATCTAGTAGGAGTACCTTACTATTCATAGAAACAACAACATTAATTATGGAGTATTTCAAAAGAGGGGCAAATGTTGCAATTATTAATCCACTTATGATTGAAACACGTAAAATACTTATTGTACAGAATTTGATTGAATAAATATGATACAAAAGACAGCATTATGTCTCTCAGCAAATGTTGCGCATATATAACTCCATTAACTTATCCGTTGGCACAGGATAACAAGACAAGTAAACTAGATTAATGTTAGCTTCAATCATTCCTTATCTTCAACTATACACAAACAACAACAACAACAACAACAACAATAACTTACAATGGCTATTTTGTTATTAACATGGTAATTAAATTAAACATTTTCCTTTTCCATTTTCTTTGCGGGATATTAAGAACGAAGGGATTAAGAGCTCTTAATCACGAGGAAAATTCTCAAATGATTTTTGTAGAGAATTTGATCGAACTTTATTGACTGTAATGAAGTTGAAAATAATAGAGTACTGAGTTTTTGGTATAATATACTTTATGAGTCATCAAATTGGTTATTAGATTACCTTTTATGATATATTAGTATTGACTTAAACCAAATATAATGGTATGTGTGAAAGGTATAATCAAATGATTATGCCACCAAATATGATTATGATTATGCTAAACAAAAATAACAAAGGGTCATTGTAAAGTAATCCACGTGGGTCACTGTTTGTTTCTAAGTTCAAATCATTAGTTAAGAAAATACTATAATGGTCTTTATCACCTACATGGAATCTATGCTGTAAGGGTGTGACTGAACAATATAGTACTATAGTAATTCAATTATTTAGAGGTGGGACCCATTTAAAACGAATAAATTAGCCTGCTTGATCCTACATTAGAATTGTAATTTAATAATATAAACAAGTTGGCTTTATTTTAATTAGCAAACAAAATTGAAAAGGGAAAAAAAAAAAAAAAAAAAAAAAGTTGTTGGTCTGAATGTGGTTGTCAATTTGATTGATGATGCTGATGCCCCTCCAAGCTCTCCAAAGGGGAACAAAAGTTAAGCTAACATGATTGCATTTTCAACCAGACAAAGAAATCCTGCCTCTTGTAATTGATTTTACTAGGTCAAGGGAATTATTTGCAATTGCATTGCTCAAAGGTTTTTTTGCCCACTCAAATATATGTGCTTTTTCATGATAATAATCCTCTAGATTATAGCTTTTCTGATGTTCCTTGGTTGAGATCTTTGTTAGATTTTCATTCCATGTTGTGGTTTTTGGCAACCATGCGCTAGATACTCATCGGTTCCATTAATATTATGTCTAAATAAGCGGAAAGTGAATCAAGTATCAATGATATTATACGTATAGTTTGAATCATTTACATCAGCATTTACAGTCTTAAAATTTGACTATTAAACTAATTGACATCTTTTTTTAATAACTATCTCGTGATATATAATTTAAGATATGGGATATTCAAGGTGCATGATTGAAATATTGGATAACATGCTCCCACATCCATTAACTTTTTACATGTTTTTCTTTTTGTGGGCATAGATCCTTACACAAGTTTTCCACTCTCTCAAAAACAGTAAGAGAAAATACTTTTGTTGAACCAAAGACACAGTCTTATGTCGAATTTTCACTGGTGACTTTGCGTTACTAGTGGCAAGGTATGAATCATTCATTGGGTTCATGAACGAAAGACACTCATTAGGGGAAAAAACAGAGAAGCATATCAGACAAAAAGATTAAAGTAAGAAGCAGTTGATGCTTGGGAAGGAGGCCAAATTAAAGATGACAAGATTTTACTAATAATAATAATAATAATAATAATAATAATAATAATAATAATAATAATAATAATGCATAAATTAAAATGTGAAACACAACCATTCCATATCCTCCACGTTTTCAATGTCTAAGGAAGTCTATAATATGTGATGGCATGTTTGCCAAGGAAAGCACATAGTAATGTAGTGATTTAGTGATGTAGTGATGTTCGTTTTACATATGGCAATTTATGGTAGAGACAGACTCTTTTGTGTGTCTTTTTATTAGGGTTTTTTTTTTTTTTTCCTTTTTTCTCTTTTTATGTTGCTTTTTGAAAAGTTAAAAATTATTGAAGATGAGGTTTAAATCCAAATTCCATATTACTAACAAAACTATTAGTTGAAATAGCAAAATAAAATAGAAATTACATTTACCATCTATGTGGCAAATAAGAATACTAAAGCACCACATGTTAAAAACACTTCAGATACTAACTAGCGGACATGAGGTAAAGGTCGAAAGAAGTGAAACTGTTAGGTATTGAGTCCTAATTAAGGAATAGATAGTCGCTAAGAGATACTCAAAGTGGACAGAATTATCTCGAAGTGCTCCTGTAACATGCGGAATCTCTTCATGAAAGAGAGAGAGGTCCACATGCGAAGACAGACCGAGCGGCACTTAGGCCTAGAAGTGGCTTGAAGGCAGCATCTCATATAGTAATTGAGATATTGCTTCGACATGAATGACTTAACAAAGCACGCGCATATGTGACTCGATCAGGAAAACTGGATTTGAGCCTAAGAATGCTTTTTTTCCTTGAATTGTGAATGTTTTAATTTCTTTCATAAATGTTGCTATTAGTTGTATAAAAATTCTATTTTATATATTTAGGATACTTTATCTTGTAACATATTTAGAAAGCCTCCTAGTTATGGTGTTTTAGAATTCTAAGTAGAGTTTTTGAAGGAGTCGATTTCCAATCTTGTAAGGGTTGGGATTGGTATATATGTTTGGGGCCTATCAATTGAGAGGTAAAACTTGAGAATTAGCTAAGTAGATTGAAAGGTAGAGCGACTTAGAAATATAAACAAATTAGTGTGTTTAAGATGAGAGCAACCATATAAGGGGGCGTGTGGTAACTGTAAACACACCCAATGGTAAACATGGTGGGGTGAGCTCAAATTGAACAGAATCACTGTCGATATAGGTTCTTAGACATATAAACTAAGCGGTGCAGTAAATAACTATATACACAGTTGTGTGAGATATAGTAGATTGTCTTAGTTGGATTTTTCACGTTGAGATATTTTGATTTGTTTTATTTCATCTTAATTCCCTAACATGATCAGATACACATGCTGTGTGCGTTTTCATATCCTGTTCAGTGAAAATGCATCACACAGCTGGATCATTTTCAACCGAATCATATGACTGGCTCGTATGTTGAAGCACTTTTTTCCATAAACAATGGTATACAATGCAATCTATGCTACTAATATATGTTACCTTCGAACTATATAATATATTGAACTCTAAATTAAGTTCCTGTGTCAATGGATCATATAGTACTTTAATTTAGAAAGCCGCAAGTTAATATTTTAACTCCCTACACTTATATTATTATTGATTATTGATTATATATTATATATTATATATTATATATAAAGGGTACAACTTTAGAAGATAGCTAATAATATTGTTATTCTTATTTTAGTTGCTATAACGAGAACAACATAAACTGAAAAACATACTTAGGATAGTAGCTCATGCCATGAAAGATACAATCAGAAATTCCTTTCCTTTAAATTATAATTAATGTATAGATAATAGCAAATATTAATTATTGGTATTAACTAGTCCAAATGAAGTCCTCATCATTACATGATTGGGAAGAAGAAAAAAATTAATATCCGAGGTTTATGCATTTGCATTATCTTAACTTTTCCACATGAAAGGTAGAAAAGACATCAAATCTTTTACTACTATTAAACAACAATGACCACTATCTTTGTTCGTGCAACTTCTTAATAATAAAAATCTTCCCCCAATTGAAAGCAAATAACAAGACATATATATTGTTTGGTTATTGTACTATATTTATGTCAATTGGAAATAAACGTACTATCACTACTAGCGATTTGTCCATTTATTTACGTCAAAATTTTACAATAGGGATAAATATCCGTCACAAATACTACATAATTATAACGGTATTTTGTCATTTTGTTTGTAGTACTTTTATTAATTATATATGTCTTAAAATAGAAATCTACTCTCGTCATATAATGGTGCCGTCGTTGTTGTAAAATTTCTTTTAAGACATAATTGATAAATACACGACAGAAAAAATGGTAAAATGCCGTCGTAAATAGGTCACATTTGCAATAGGATTTTAATCCAATCGTAAAATTTTATCGCAAACGAATAAAAATCTTGTAGTGTATTTATTGTATTAACTATTTTCTTAATTGAAATTGGGAAAAATATTATTTTTAATTAGTATACCTAATTATGCTAGCGGACCTTTATAAATATATAAACATCTATCAACGCAAATTCTTGTGTGAAACCGTCTAACAGTTAGACGAGCCAATATAATGGTGACTTTTTGCAATGGGTTGGCTGGTGCTACCAAGATCCGCTCTCCTGGTTGATGACTGACCCCACAGACCACCACAAGTCTTTTTAGCATGCTTTGTCCTCACTCGCATGCTCCTGAGAAACTTCCCAAGAGGTCACCCATCCCAAATACTACTTCAAGCCAAGCACGCTTAACTGAGGAGTTTCTAAAGAATGAGCTCCCTGAAAAGAAGATGTACCTTGGTGGTATGAGTAGTATCCATCAATCCATTTAAGCTAAATCCTCAACCATCAAATCCTTGGGGTATTACATTAACAGTTCGACGGTTGTACAAGAGAGTTACTCAATCTATCAATATTCAAGTCGTGAATTCTAGGATAATTATGTTACATAATCAAAATTGAAAATCCTTTTTCTATGTACTGTCTTTCTAGAAAATAATTAAGTTTTTTTTTATGGGCATTTTGGATCATCTTTTTAGCTTAATAAACGTTACTAAGGTCAAGCAAATATAAGAGTAAATTTCAGTGAGTTATATTGAGGTTTGGCCAAAATACACATAGGTATATTGACATTTGAGAAATTATATTGAGGTATACTCTGGTGAAATTTGACTCAACATAACGATTTTGTGACAATATTACCCTCAGTATACCATATTGAAACCTTTATATCAAAATATAAATTTAGGGCTAACTTTTTTCTTCTTTCTTTTTTTTTTTTTTTGAAAATTGTGGTGCTTACATTTAACTAATTTTATTTGTTAATTGTATTTTACTATTTTTTTTTTAGTCTCCATGTTAGCATTTTATGAGGGATATGTCCAACCCTCTTTCAGGGGTATTATTATCATTTCATGTGCTCCGGTCACCGAATTTGTAAATTTGCAGTAAGCTTTCTAAAATTGATATACTTCAATGTAATTATTAAAACGTCAGTACACCTTTCTATATTTTGGCCAAAATTCGATATATCTCATTGAAATTAACCCAAAATATAAACAGTGCACATTTACCTTCAATATAGGATTCCATTCTTTAATATGCTCAGTCGATGTACGATTTTTCCTAGATTTGTGTGTTCCAAAGTGCATATCTCACTGTCTACAAATAAATAAATAAGAAAATTAAAAGACTTGGATAGATCTAATTGTCAATAATATTTTAGGTATGTTTATTCTGATTAAAACGATTGGAACTGAAATGAAGTGAATGATCAGTAAACAAATAATAAATTAATAATATATATAATAAATTAATAATATATATATAAAAGAAAAAATAAGTTATGAAATTGAACTAATCTGAATGTGTAAACACACCTTCTTTTTTTTTTTTTTTTTCTCCACCACAGATGCATGTCTATATATAGTTGAAGGAACTTATAAAGGGAAAAAAAAAAACAAAGAAAGTGAAAATATTATTTAATCAACTACGCAATATAGCTAGTAGGGACCTCGGACTTGAACACCTATTATGGATAGAATTAATTACTTGTTAAGGTCCGTAGACGCGTTGTTATTGGTTAATTGTGATGTTATCAATGAGATTATCGAAAAGATATTGTTAATTAAATATCAGAAAACGACAAGTATACAGATATAAATTGTACTTGATGTTATGAAATTATATCAAAAACAACCTTTCTTTTTTTTTTTCAAAGGGAGGCAAAAAGGTTAGTAGTAGTATAATAAATTACACATAACAGGGGGAGGGAAAATCGAATCCAATACTTTGATCTTAACCATTAGAAAAAGGACCGTATTGGTAAAAACAACTAGTAACTATTCCTAAAAAAAATAAAAAATAAAAAAAAATCCATGGATGTACATAAACTAGAGGGTTCTGAAACTTTAAAATTTCAAACTACAGTACATAAGACTTTAATTTAATTATGCCAATACTTTTGAGGAAAGGAGCAAGTAAATGTCTATTAATTTTTTTTGGTGTCTGCAAGGAGGAACTTCCTTCCTCCTTGGGCGTGGCTAAAGGGCATCTCCTAACGCGCGGCCTCGGGTATTCCACGAATAAATTCGTGTAGGTGCTCGGCTTGAACCCGTGACCTGGTGTATAAGCCAAAGCTTGTTTACCAGTAGGCCAACACCTCTTGGGTAGTAAATGTCTATTAATTAATGTATGTAGCAACATAAATATTTAACCTTAAAACATACTACTCTCTAAGTAAACATATCAAAGGGGTTAAAAACCCTATTAGAAATATGTACTTCTAAGGGTACGACTAAGAATGAATAAAATAGACATGAGTGGAATCATAAAGTGAAGTTAAAGTTGATTGTGGAAGAGTGCATATACAATTGGTAACTTTCTTCTTATACAAACCTTTAAATGAAAAGAGGTTTTATTATCTACTACTATTTATTTAGATTAAAAAATAAAATGAGCTAGGCAAGAACATGTTAAAAGAATCCATAATGAACAAATTTAAATTATATGTTGAACATGCATGATAGTGATACTTAGAGATGAAGAAGCTGTTTACATGCCTTAATAGTTAATCAATAAGGTTTATTATTGTCAGTCCGTCTTCTATCAGCCGAATTTTTATATGAGGCGAATATTGTGTAAGTAAAAAGTACACTGGATAAGCAAAAAGTGGACTATGTAAGCAAAAATTAGTAAACCAACTGCTTAAGAATACTCAACTAGAAAAAATGAGAATCAACCAAATAAAAGTGGGAAAGTTAGGGGGGAAAGTTTTGGGTTTCAACTTGAAATGTGTCATGTGTGGGAAATGGGGGGTTGGTGGGTGGGTAGTCCAAGAATGGATCTTATATTAGTATGCAATACATATACATATAGACCTAGTGATATTTTAGCAGGTCAATGCTTGTTTTTGTTGTATTATACTACTATACTCCATAGACCAGAATGCTTTTTGGACCGTGCAGTGAGTATAATAAAAATGAAGATGTCAAGACTAGAATGAAAAGAGAGGGGGGTCGTGTCAAATGATCACACTACTATGGTGTGCCTCTTAGTTTGGTCAGTGAAAATACAAATTTGGTGGTGTTATGTTGCTTGCAAGTGCAATAAATATAGTGTGGGGTTTTGGATTTTAGGGCATAAAATGTCCATATATCCATTATTCATACATCACATTGTTGTGACAGGCAGCAGAATGCATGAGATCTGGTTTCAGAAATCAGAAATCAGAAAGAAAAGCAGAGAGTTGTGGGGTGGGGGTGGTGGTCTCACTGGTCTGGGTGAGACTGAGACTGAGACTGAGAGTGAGAGTGAAGGGGGTGCCCTAAAAACTCGGGGGAGCATTCCTAGGATAAATGGGGTCAGTCATCACTGCCACTGCCACTGCCACTGCAGGGCAGGTCCCCAGCAGAAAGAGAGTGAGAAAATATAAACGTTGCTTTCTCTTCGCCCTAAGCATGGACACCCCACACGCTCTATTCTCTCTCTCTCTCTCTCTCTCTCTTCCCATATCTCCCTGCCGTCTCCCAGTTTTCCATTATCCCGGTTCATTACACCCTATCCAATTTCATTTCAAGTCATTAACTTCAGTTCAGTTCGGATCGTTCAGTTCAGTTCATTCGTTCAGTTCATTTCAGGTCGTTTAATGCAAGCCATACACGTCTTCACTCACATATTACTATTCATTCATTTGATTTCAGTTCAGCTCAGGTCTATCAGTTCAATTCAGTCCAATTCAGGTCATTCAATTCAGTTCAGGTACTTTCAGGCGAAATGAACACACATTCGATAAAAAAATCGGGGTGCATTCGGGTCAGCTGAAAATATGTGAACATAATTGAACTGATTTGAATCGAACTAAGTTAAATTAAACTAAACTGAATTACTAAACTGAATTGAACCAAGAGTGTGTTCATTTCACCTTACTGAATCCCATTTCAAGTTGTTCACATTAGTTCTGGTCGTTCACTTCAGTTTCAGTTCAATTCAGGTGTTCAGTTCAATCCATATACTTTTTCTTTCATATATTACTATTTATTTAATTGAGTCCAGTTCGGTTCAGGTTAGTTTTGAGGTACTTTCAAGCGAATTAAACACACCTTAAATTAAATGGAATTGAACGAGTACTGAATGAATAGTATATATGTGAGAAAAATAAATAAATTATTGGCTTGAATTGAACTGCAATGACCTAAATACAATTAAAATAGAGTTGAATAAAGTGAAATAAACACTCTCTTACCCCAGATGGAAAGTGCATACTGCACTTCTTTCAACTTTGACTAAAATGATCTAATGTAAGGTGGTCCTTGAATTAGGGATATGTTAACTATCAAGCTATTTTATTTTGGCATTTCTATATTACGTTAAAGTTCAGTTCAATTACAGTTCAATTAAACTCAACTCATAATATAGCCTTAATGAGTAATGAAGTATAGCCTCAATGAATATATCTACAACATACCTTTTACGACGAGACTAAAATCTCATCTTAAATATGATGCATTCACGAAGAAAGTTTGGAACCATTGTGCTTCTGATACTATAACTTGAAATTTACTATTATGACGACCCCTTTTTAGAACAGGAAGACAACAAAAAATCATTTATCATTTTGGTATCAAAATGTACTTCAAAGAGTATGAATTTCGTTTCTTGCTAGAGATTCTTCCAGAGTTAGAACAGTAATAGATATTTATCATAAATAATTAGGCATAATTGTCACACATTTAAAAATTCATGATCGACATATTGCATTCAGTCCATTTATTTCTGTAACTTAAGATGTGTTAATTTTGTAGTTTACAGTCAATTCGATTCAAATCTTTATTAGTTTAGTTTTACAATTACTTTGTTTTGTTTTTTCCTCACATTTTAGTACTCATTCAATTTCAATATGTTCACTTCATTTCAGAGCATTTAATTTTGGTATGTTTCAGTTGAAAATAACATACACTTATTTACTCTTCTTTTATCATCTTGTTCTCAATTTTATTTAAATTCAGTGATGTTCATCTAAAATTAACACAACCTAAATGGGGTTCCGAAACACAGTCATGCTCTGAGAGGCAAAACAACAAGAACCCGATTGTCACAAGTAGGTGTACCATGGGTTGGGATAGGCCAGCTCGCATGTCGTGCCAAGGTGCCTGAAATTTCGTGAGGCACGACTGATAGTTCTGTGTGAATAGCTTAAATTCATGGTTGGAGGTCCAATCAATCATTTTACTATATAATAGGAGCATGGCGTTTGTAAATATTCGAACACAAGACACTTTCACTGCTGGAGCGGATGGCACCATGCCTAGGAATTCGATATATCTAAAATCGGGGTATAGCATCCTACGACCCACCACAATATGCCACGTATTGATTGCAGTGTTTGAAACAGACTCATACTACCATATTCAAGCCAAATTCATCATATTGAGAAGTGCGACGAGCGATCCATGAACGGATGAACCAGCACGGTCATGTCCAGCCCTAGCCACAGGGTGGGATGGGGCCACACGGAGAGAGATGAGAGATGGAAGTGAAAGGGGCAGGTGGCCCCCCGGAAATTAGGGGAGGAGAAGACCCACTTCCCTAGGAAAGGGACAAGTGCCTCGTGGCCGACAGCTATACGCACGGTCACTCCTTCAATTTCCCTCCTCCCCTCCCCTGCTTTTGGAAACTCAAATCTTTTCTTCTTTCTTCTTTCTGGCCGGCCCTTCGACTGGGCTTTTGTTTTTGACTTTCAGTGACCGCACGTGATGCATGCACCCTTTGCCTTTGATTCTCTCTCTCTCTCTCTCTCAGATCAGTCACCCCTGCTATTCTCTGTTCTCATTAACTAACCTTGTTTACCATTTTATGATACTGATACCCAACTACAAAAACAATAACAAAAACCACTACTAGCAACTAGGAACTGTTAAAGTGTTAATCAATGTTAGTACACAGGATCTATAGTTACATTAGTACTATATATGATCGATGAAGCTTTATTTGAAACCTTTTGAGGTTCAAAGGTAGTACAGTACGTATCAAATTGGGTTCCAATTTCAAGTTTTGTATCACTCCTCTAGTTAAGATTAAACTGGTTGTTTGGTTGGTTGTCAAAATTTGCAATTTCAATCAGTTGTATGTCTCATTATTTAAAATTCAATTTTTTAACACCAACAAAAGGAAGATCTAGGAAGTAGTGTTAAATATTTATTTGGTTTGTTATATAAAGTAAAACATTTTGCATCAAGTTCCACTTTTAGACAGTGGGAGGACAAGGTAAACAACTTGTCCTATAGTGAGAAATTTTAATACGAAATTTCTTGTGTTATCCCCTGAACTTTGACCTAATGTTAGTGGTGTCCACGCTTTTCCAATAATGTCAGTGGTACTCCTAAAATTTGACTTTAACGTTTTTCGTACCCTAATGATTGACGGAACTCCTTTCTGTTAGATTTTTTCTTACTATTTGACTTAGTTAATTTATGGGGCATAATAAAATGACTGATATACCATTACTTGCCTTAATTACACCATGGCTAAGTATTTGACAGGCCTTTCCCTTATAAATCGACCCATCCACCATTGTCAGACCTCCATTTTTTTTTTCAAATTTATAAGAGGAATGTTCGTAAAATACCTAACATTTGTGTAATTAAGGCAAGTAAGGGTATATCAGTCATTTTACAGTGCCCCATACATTAACTAAGTCAAATAGTTAAAAAAAAAAAAAAACTAACGGAGAAGGAACTCTGTTAATCATTAGGGTACGGAAAACGTTAAATTAAAGTCCAAGAGAAGGGGTACGAAAAATGTTAAAGTCAAAGTTCAGGGGTACCACTGGCATTATTTGAAAAGCGTGGACGCCACTAGTATTAGGTCAAAGTTTAGGGGTAACATAAAATTTCCGAATTTCAATTCTTGCACTTATGCCAACTAATCAACTCAATAGTTTGGCATGAAATTGTGTGTTTTGAGTTTTAATTTGTTTATCTATCAAATGATCTCTTAAGTATGAGTGTGCTCGTTTCAATTGAAAAGTGTTGATTTATACTAAATGAAAGTGCTCGCACCAAACAAAACTAAATTGAAGTGCACTGCACTTGAGTTTCAATTGAAAAGTGTTGTTTATCTATCATATGACGATTTTAATATTCCATATAAGACTAGTTCAGACAATGAATTATAGTTTTGAACATTTTTTTTTTTATCATTAAGGGTTTGTTCCTTTCTTGTAATATAATTCGTAAACAAAATAAGTAAAATTAATAATAAAAAAAATTAACAAAAATGAGCAAAATGTACTTATTAGAATCACCAAAATATAATATAATCAACAAAAGTCAACATTATATATCAATTAAAATAAATGGAGAGAATGGAACTAAATGATACTTGTACGTTGCAAA
>BSSO01002371.1:0-19547 GCA_030267885.1 Mesembryanthemum crystallinum | reverse complement strand
ATATTTTTTGACAATAAAATCTTTACAAAAATATGACGTGTAGCCTTGAGCCAAAAACGGCTCAAAAAGTCAAGCGTCACCTTCTTTAGAGAACGGAGAGAGTACATTTTTACCTAAAAATGGGGAGATGAATAATGTCACGTCACATTGTTTGTAGAACGGAGGTAGTATGTTTTTCTTAATTTTTAAATAGTTTAAAAAATTTAAAAAGGTTAATCGGGTTAACAAGTCATTAGCAGGTAACGCATTTATTAAAGGTCAAGGGTTTCCAACTTGTTTAATAAATGGGTTAAGTTTGGGTCAGAGATTTTCAACCCATTTAACTTTGACACAAACAAGAACACGACCCGACACGACCTATTTGACAACCCTAGTTATAAGTGGGCAAAACTGGGTCTTGCAAACCCAAAAATTGAAGTGTGATATTTTTCCAAGAAAACGCTCGGGCACCTCCATAGGGACGTGAAAGGATCCATAGCTGGAAATCGGCTTCCTAAGTACCCTCTGAGGCGCCGTAATTGTCACCCGAAACGATGCCCCGAACGCTGGATGTTATTGGAGTTAGGCCGCTAGGAACGCCCACCTGAGCCACAATAGGGCCTCTTGGGTCTCCCTAAGTGAGCTTATGCGCTGGTGTACAAAAGTCTACCGGCACCCAAGAGGGCCTAAAAGTGTGGGCTATAACTATAAATAGGCAAAACGGGGTCCTGCAACCCCAAAAACAAAAGTTTAATATTTTCCACGAAAACCCACAAATATTAGGTGTCTGAGAGGCCTTCAAGCCAATTGGTCATCTTATAATAATAAGGGGCAGGGATCCTGGAGGGCGTGGGAGACCTTAAAGGTTTGTTAATGGGTCCTTAATAGCCTTTGTGTCCTTGGTGTCTCTTTACTAAGCACTCACTTTTAATGCTCCAACATCGAAATTATAGGTTCAAACCTATGGTTACCAATCTGGTACTTTGTGATTGCAATTCAAAATGCACTATAAGTACCTTCAAAGCTCTGTAAAAGAATAAATAAATAAATACTAATAAAAGCAGTCTGTTCTTTCAAAGGTTCACCAGATACTCATAGGCTATTCAATCTGTTTTCATTATTTCAGTTGCTTCTGCATGTCTCTATGTTACAGTTTAGCTGATATTTATATAAAATCATTTTATTCAGAAGAACTTTTTGCCTAGACTTTCAGGACTATACAAAGCCTAGACGACTTTTGCCCACCACAGAACTGAAACTCTTCACGGATGAATCGCCAGAGAAAATCATTTCATTTCTTCAATCGGATGGATCACAGTCTTTGTACAAAGTCCTACTACGTACAAGTTCTATCTACGGGTCAGGCTTAAGTGACATGAATGCTGGATTACTGATCTGTATAATTGACGAAAATGGGGATTCAATATTACAGAGGATACCCTCCATTCTATCCCAAGACCATATTATTCACTTTCAAAGAGCTTCAACTGATGAATTCATATTTCGCGGACATAAACTGGGAAGGATTCAGGCTATGTGGATCAGTCTTGAATCAGGTTTGCCTTCTCTCTATGTGCATGCTTTATTTTCAATTGATGTCACTACCACCTGTTATTTTGGATTACCTGTGGGAAATCAAACTGTCACGAATCAGTCAACTATGGTAATCGGTTCACTATCTGCAACATAGAATATCTGTTATGACTACTTTCGAATTTATATATATTCATGGGTACATAATCCTGATTCATCTTCTAAAATAGATAGTATCCATGTTACTGTGGCTGTTAGTAACTGTGTTCAAGTATTCTAAGACGTATTTGCCCTTAAGTTGGCATTCGCCTTCATCTTATACAATTGTTTCACTTTTGACTTCGTTTCATCTGTTTCAAGGTCAGGTAAATGGAGATTAGCAGGTACAAGCTTGACTGTTATCAGTGCTTGTGATAACCAAGTAGAAGAATATAGTGAAAGTCAAAGTCCCTATCACAGCATCAGTTACGATTTTGAAGTTGAAGATGTTTTGCTCGGGGAAGGGAATGACATGCCAATGGCAGAATTTCGCCCTTCCCTAGTGACGGAATATTCTGGGGCAGACCCTTTCTCATTTGCAGATGCAAATGTCAAGACAGCGGAACTTCTTGCAGAAAAGGGGATAACAAATGAAGAAAGCATGAGAGAATATGCAGATCTGAAATACTCTTTGTTACTGTATGATGCTATATTTATATTTGCTGGCACATCCATTTCATCCATTACGGCAAGTGAGAATACTGCCCTAGCTTTTTTAACTGGAGGGATTGGTGGATTTTTGTACTTGCTTCTGTTGCAAAAGTCAGTTGATGAGTTACCAGCTCCTGAGTTAGTTTCAATGAACAGGAAAAGTAACTTCAGTAGGCTGTTTGGAGGACTGAAGGGTCCATTACTGGTATTAGCATTTGCTTTCGGAGTTGCAATTCTGGCAATGAAACGCAACACGGTGGATTTTGAAACAGCAGTGACACCTAGGGATATCTTGGTTGGAATGATGGGTTTCCTTGCTTGCAAGCTTTCGGTTGTATTGTCAGCATTTAAACCTATATCGATGAGCACGAAAGACAACGTTTGATGTATGTTTCTTCTTTCAAATTCAAACTGCTGGGGGTATTGGCTTCAGTACTGCCATTTCTTTTGTTTTATGTACATATAAACCTGTTTGATTAATATATTTTCTCGCTCTTGGTCTTTTCGTTAATCTGGTATATATGGACTGCTGTGCTAGTTTACTCAATCTTGTATCAGATTCAGGGGTTGGAGGCGGCAAAAAAAAGAGAATAAAAGATGTATAAGCCGAGAGTCGAATTGGAAGGCAATTATCCTAACCATTGGGACTACTGAAGCTACAATTGCAAAATCTGCTCTGCATCTCTCTATGTAAGAACCACAGCTCCTTGCTGTGATATTAATGAATTTCAACTCTCTACTGATCAGAAAATTACAGCAATAATTGTCAGACTTGGACATTCTTGATCATCGTGATTTTGAGGCTATGTTTTCATATCATGGTTAAGGTTTCAATTCCTGGACTGAAATGATGAATAATGATGCTGACAAACTTACCACTGTAACATAAAAACTAAAAACTACTCTTAACAAATAAAAAATGGAAAATATGCTCACTGAAAAACAGTTGGGATGGGAAAGGCAAATCTGGGAATTAATTTCCATTGTCAGAGGCCACGTTCTTTTGCATTACCAATACCAGAAAAAAACACTACTTGTGAGAACCAAATCGTATAGAGTTACATCTATATCTATATCTATGAAATTAATATCATGGTGCAGATTATGATTCCAACGTATTTGTACTTTAGCGCAAGCCTCATGCAAGAATCAAGATACAGAACCTACGTCTACATATGAACAACCTCCTGCTTCTTTGTCCCCATTCAATCACACCATGTCAAACCAAAAACAGACACCACTATTTTATTTTATTTTCTCCTTCTTTTTTCCTTGTTTTTTTTTTTTTTTTTGTTTTGTTTATGTTATCTCTGTTACATGTTTAGGCACCATAGCACAAGTTGTAGTAGTCAACAACCAAACGCACAAATATTGTTTATTTGATAATCATGTACCCAGTAAAGAAGCCTAAATTGATGAAACTGACTACAAAAGATACGCAAACATACGGTTATTTGTAATGCATTTGAACTGTGAACCAAATTAGAAAGCAAGGAACAACAGCTCCTTATTTTCTTTCCTCCTACAGTTAGCTAGTCTCAATACTTGAAATGAGGTCGTTCGTCTTGCAGGCACCAAAGCCTGTGGCTGAAGCAAGTAACCATGTCAAGTTGTTATTCTCCGTCAAGGCATCCATGGCTAGTCCGAGAGTGAAATTAGTAACCACCAGTTCATCAACCTCGGGCGTTTTATCGAGAAAGAGCAAGGACCCTCCACTTGAATTACATGTTCAGCAAGTTATTGAGAGGCAATCTAAGGATGTGGTAACTGTCAGAAGAGGCTCTCATTTTGATCCTGCCTTTCTTAGAGAAGCCTATGAAAGATGTCGCAAAATATGTGCTGAATATGCCAAGACCTTCTATTTAGGTCACTTATGATCATCAAATTCTGTTTCCTTAGGTTTCTATTCATTTCTTTTTGCTTTGGGTAGCTTACTAAATGCTGTCTTTGGGGACTTGTTTCATGGTGCAGGAACCTTACTGATGACCAAGGAAAGAAAGAAAGCAATATGGGCTCTCTATGGTATGAACCCCCCACCCCAGTTTGTTCATTTCGTCGGTTATCATTCTGCATATTGTGAAGGAAAAGTTTATATTTCTAGAAACTTGGCTAAACGGCTTCTTAGTTCATTGCAACGCATTCAGTTTAGTTTGAGTTCAGTTCTGGAACTTATTTTTGGTACATAATCGAATATATATAGTTGTGCCTAAATGACAGTTTGGTGTCGTCGGACGGATGAGCTAGTGGACGGTCCAAATGCTCACCTGACCAGCTCAAGTGTGTTAGATAGATGGGAAGAGAGACTTGAGGACATCTTTAATGGCTGCCCATATGACATGCTCGATTCCACCTTGACAGATACTATTCACAGATTTTCCCTTGACATTAAGGTTAGCCTCCCTCCCCTGCATCTCTTTTGAACCCTTTTGAAATCTTTCCATTTTTCGACAACTTCACTAGGAAGTAATCAGAAAAATCATTTCTTTTGCTGTGCCTAGCCATTCAGAGATATGATTGAAGGGATGAGAATGGATATGTCGAAAGACCGTTACGACAACTTTGAAGAGCTCTGTCGTTACTGCTATTATGTGGGTGGGACTGTTGGGCTAATGAGTGTCCCCATCATGGGAATTTCACCTGAATCTCTAACTTATACTGAAAGCATTTACAAAGCTGCTGTTTCCTTGGGAATCGGGAATCAACTGACTAACATCCTTAGAGATGTAGGAGAAGAGTATGCTTTTTCTGCTTATGCTATAGTTTATGATTAGTTTCTTGGATCATTTCCTGGATCAAAGTTTATGAATACAGCTCCTGCTTCTTTCAACTCAGTGCTTTGAGGGGCAGAATTTATCTTCCTCAAGACGAGCTTAGAGTGCTGGGGTTGCACGACGAGGATATATTCTCCAGGAAGGTTACAGAAGAATGGAAAGAGTTCATGAAGAAGCAGATAATGAGGGCGAGAACTTACTTTAACCAAGCAGAACAAGGTGCTTCTCAGCTAGACAGGGCTAGTAGGTGGCCGGTAAGTGTAACGAAAATAAACAGACATTTTCATTTGTTTGTTTAAGACTGTCACTGCCATTGTCACAGAATAATCCATACTATAAATTGAATGTATGAATGCAGGTATGGTCATCTTTAATGCTGTATCGGAAGATCCTTGACGAGATAGAGAACAACGATTATGACAACTTGAACAAGCGAGCTTATGTTGAGAGGCCTAAGAAGCTGCTAGCATTGCCCTTAGCTTATGCCAAAGCTATTGGCTGATGCCAAGCTCAAGCTCAAATACTCTCTGCTCCTTGACTAGTAGAAATCGATGTTGTATGGACACGTGAACGGACACTAACACTAACACAAATACTAGAAGCCTCAAATTATTGAGGATAACAAGAACGATGTGTCTCGTGTCTCGGTGTCCATACCGTGTCATATCCCAACACACAATATGACACCACCGGAGGTGTCCATGCTTGTACATCTAGAGTCTAGACTAGGTTCTTGTACTGAATTTTCATTTGCTACGACGACCTTGTACATTTATGTGTACTAATGAAAGATCTGGCGCTATTAGAGTTTAGAAACCACATTGTATTGCACGGTAATGACTAATGAGCAACTAAGAGACATGCCACCGTAAGCACGTGCATGACAGCAAGACTTCCACGTTTAGAATAGATAATTTCCAAAATAATCACATTTCGCAAATTTTTTATTTTTTGTTTATTTTGACTAATCACCCGTCATCAATTTTTGGGGCTCCGCCACCCCATTTTGCCCACTTATAGAGCCTACGATTTTTGGCCTCCCGAACGTCAGTCTACTTTCGCCCCACCGGCTTGCGTGGTTACTCAAGAGAACTTAAGAGGCCCCTTGGTGGTTCGGTGTACCGTTCAGAGAGGCCTAAATACCATTTCACTCACCTTTTTTTCGAGCAGGGCCTTCTTTCGGATAACCATTCCGTGCCCTTCCATGGCTCTTGGAGACCCGGATTCCGGCCATTGACTCCTCCCACGCCTATGGAGGTGCCCTTTCAATATTGTGAAAAAATATGACCCACACTTTTTGGCCTCCCGAACGCCGGTTTAGTTTCGTCCCACCGGCTTGCGTGGTCAATCATAAGGACCCAAGAGGCTCCTTGGTGGCACGGTGCGTCGTTCCGAGAAGTTTAAGTACCCTTTCACTCACGTTTTTTCCAATCGAAGCGTTCTTTCAGATGACTATCCCTGGCCTTTCCAGGGCACTTAGAGACCCGAATTTCGACCATTGGCTCTTCGCACGCCCCTATGGAGCTTTTCTTTCAATAATGTGGAAAAATATGACCCTTCAATTTTTTGGGCTCCATCTTCTCGTTTCGGCCACTTAACCCACGCTTTTTGGCCTCCCAGACGCCGATCTAGTTTCGCCCATCAGTTTTCGTGGTCAATCAGGAGGACCCAAGTGGCCCCTTGGTGGCACGTTGCACCGTTCCGAGAGGCTTAAGTACCTTTTCACTCACCCTTTTTCCGATTGAGGGGCCTTCTATAGAACGACCATTACGGACCCTTTCAGGGCACTTAGGGACCCGAATTCCGACCATTGGCTCCTCCCACACCCCGATAGAGGTGCTCTTTCAATATTGTGGAAAAATAAGACCCTTCAATTTTTGGAGCTCCGTCATCTCGTTTTACTGATTTATAGCTCACGCTTTTTGGCCTCCCGGACGCAGGTTTAGTTTCGCTCCACCAGTTTGCGTGGTCACTCAAAAGGACCCAAGAGGCCCCTTCGTGGCCTGGTGCGACGTTCCGACAGGCCTAATTACCCTTTCACTCTCTCTTTTTCCGATAAGGGCCTTCTTTCGGATGACCATTACGGGCCTTTCCAGGGCACTTAGAGACCTGTATTCCTGCCATCGGCTCCTCCCATATCCTTATGGAGGTTCCTTTCCGATATTAAGGAAAATAATGACCTTGCGATTTTTGGGGCTCACTCACCTCGTTTTGCCCACTTATAACCCACGCTTTTTGACCTCTCGGGAGCCGGTCTAGTTTCGCCTCATCGGCTTGCATGGTCATTCAGGAGGACCCAAGAGACCCTTTTGTGGCTCGATGCATCGTTCCGTGAGGCTTAAGTACCCTTTCACTCACGTTTTTTCAAATCGGGGACTTCTTTCGCATGACCATTCCGGGGCCTTTCAGGGCAATTAGAGACCCAAATTTCGTCCAATTGGTTCCTCCCACACCCCTATGGAGGTGCCCTTTCAATATTGTGGAAAATTATGACGCTTCAATTTTTGAGGTTCCGTCACCTCAATTAACCCACTTATAACCCACGCTTTTTGGCCTACCGGACGCCGGTCTAGTTTCACCTCAACGGCTTGCGTGGTCATTCAAGAGAGCCTAAGAGGCCCCTTGGTGGTTCGGTGTGCCATTCAGAGAGGGCTAAGCACCCTTTCACTCACCTTTTTTCCGAACAAGGCCTTCTTTCGGATAACCATTCTGTGCCCTTCCTTGGCACTTAGAGACCTAGATTCCGGCCAACTGGCTGCTACCACGCCCCTTTACAGGTTCCCTTTCAACATTATGAAAAAATGTGATCCTTCAATTTTTGGGGCTCTGTCACCCTGTTTTACCCACTTAACCCACACTTTTTTGCCTCCAGAACGCCGGTCTAGTTTTGCCCCACCGGCTGGCGTGGTCAATCATAAGGATCCAAGAGGCCCCTTGGTGGCACGGTGCGCCATTTCGAGAAGTCTAAGTACCATTTCCCTCACGTTTTTCCAATCGGAGCCTTCTTTCGGATGACTATCCCGGGCCATTCCAGGGCACATGGAGACCCAAATTCCGGCCATTGACTCTTCTCACGCCCCCATGGAGCTTGTCTTTCAATAATGTGGAAAAATATGACTCTTCAATTTTTAGGGCTCCGTCATCTCGTTTCACCCACTTAGCCCACGCTTTTTGACCTCCCGGACGGTAGTCTAGTTTCGCTCACCCGTTTGCGTGGTCAATCAGGAGGACCCAAGAGGCCCCTTGGTGGCACGATGCACCGTTCCAAGATACTTAAGTACCCTTTTCACATTTTTTCCGATTGTGGGCGTTTTTTCGGATGACATTTCAGATCCTTCCAGGGCCCTTAGGGACCCGAATTCCGGTCATTGCCTCCTCCCACGCCCCTATGGAGGTGCTCTTTCAATATTGTGGAAAAATAAGACCCTTCAATTTTTGGAGCTCCGTCATCCCGTTTTGCCCACTTATAGCCCACGCTTTTTGGCCAACCAGACGCCGGTCTAGTTTCGCTCCACTGGCTTGTGTGGTCACTCAAGAGGATCCAAGAGGCACCTTCGTGACTCAGTGCGCCATTATGACAGGCCTAATTACCCTTTCACTCTCGTTTTTTCTAACGAGGGCCTTATTTCGGATAACCATTTTGGGCATTTCCAGGGCACTTAGAGACCCGAATTCCTGCCATCGACTTCTCCCACATCCCTATGGGGTGCCTTGCCAATGTTGTGGAAAAATATGACCTTTCGATTTTTAGGGCTCAATCACCCCGTTTTGCCCACTTATAACCCATGCTTTTTGACCTGCTGGACGCCGGTCTAATTTTGCCCCATCGGCTTGCATGGCCACTCAGGAGGACCCAAGAGGCCCTTTCGTGGTTCGGTGCGTCGTTTCGTGAGGTCTAAATACCCTTTCACTCACTTTTTTTCTGATCAGGGACTTCTTTTGGATGACCATTTTGGGGCCTTTCAGGGCACTTAGAGACCCGAATTACGTTCATTGGCTCCTCCCATGCCCTTATGGAGGCTCCCTTTTAATATTGTGGAAAAGTATGACGCTTCAATTTTTGAGGTTCCGTCACCCCGTTTTGGCCAATTATAATCCATGCTTTTTGGCCTTCCGGACGCCGGTCTAGTTTCGCCTAAACGACTTGCCTGGTCACTCACGAGGATCCGAGTGGCCCCCTTGGTTGCTTGGTTCGCCATTCCGAGAAGTCTAAGTACCCTTTCACTTACGTTTTTTCTGATCGAAAACTTGTTTCGCATGACCAATTCGGGCCCTTCCAGGGCACTTAGAGACCAGAATTCCGGGCCATTGCCTCCTCCCATGCCCCAATAGAGGTGTCATTTTAATATTGTGCATAAATATGACCCTTCAATTTTTAGGGCTTTGTCATCCCGATTTGCCCACTATAGCCCATGCTTTTTGGCCTCCTAAATGCTAGTCCATTTTCGCCCCAACAGCTTGCGTGGTAACTCACAGGGACTCAAGTGGCCCCCTCGTAGCTCGATGCACTGTTTCGAGAGGCGTAAGTACCCTCTCACTCACGTTTTTTCCCGATCAGGGCCTTATTTCGGATGACCGTTCCGGGCCCTTGCAGGGCACTTATAGACTTGAATTATGGCCATTGGATCCTCCCACACCTCTATGAAGGAGTAGTTTCAATATTATGGAAAAGAAACGACCCTTCAATTTTGGGGCTCTTTCACCTTGTTTTGCTTACTTATAAACCAAGATTTTTGGCCTCCCGAGTGCCGGTCTGGGTTTGCCTCACTGGCTTGCGTGGTTAATCGTGAGGACCCAAGAGACCCGTTGGTGGCTCGACGCGCCATTCTAAGAATCCTAAGTACCTTTTCACTCATGTTTTTTCCGATAAAGGCCTTCTTTCGGATGACCCTTTCAGGCCCTTCCAGGACACTTAGAGACCTGGATTTCGGCCATTAGCTTCTCCCACGCCCCTATGGATATGTCATTTCTATATTGTGGAAAAATGACTCATTCAATTTTTAGGGCTCCGTCATCCCGATTTGCCCACTCATAACCCACGCTTTTTGACCTCCCGAACGACTGTCTAATTTCGCCCCACCGGCTTGCGTGGTCATTCATGGAGACTCAAGAGGCCCCCTCGTAATTCGGTGCGCCGTTCCGAGAGGCCTGACTACCCTTCCACTCACGTTGTTTCCGATCGGAGCCTTCTTTCGTGTGACCCTTTCGGACCCTTCCAGGGCACTTATAGACTTGAATTACGACCATTGGCTCCTTCCACACCCCTATGGAGGTTTCCTTTTGTTATTGTGGAAAAAGATGACTCTTTCGATTTTTAGGGCTGCATCATCCCGTTTCGCCCACTTATATAACCCACGCTTTTTGACCTCTTGGAGGACGGTCTAGTTTCACTCCACCGACTTGCATGGTCACTTACAGGACCCAATAGGTTCCTTGGTGGCTCGGTGCGCCGTTCCGAGAAGTCTAAATACCCTTTCACTCACGTTTTTTCCAATCGGGGCCTTCTTACGAGTGACCATTCCGGACCCTTCCAGGGCACTTAGATTCCCGGATTACGGCCATGGCTCCTCCCACGCCCCTATGGACGTGCCCTTTCAATGTTGTGAAAAAAACATGACACTTCAGTTTTTAGGGCTCCATCATCCTGTTTGCCTACTTATAGCGCACAATTTTTGGCCTCCCGGACACCGGTCTAGTTTTGCCAACACCGGCTTACATTGTCACTCATGGGAACTCAATAGGCCCCCTTGTAACTCGGTGCGGCATTGCGAGAGGTCGATGTACCCTTTCATTCACGTTTTTTTCGATTGGAACCTTCTTTCGTATGACCATTCCGGGCCCTTCCAGGGCACTTAGAGACCCGTATTCTGGCATTTGCCTCTTCCTATGCCTCTATGGAGGTGCCCTTTCAATATTGTGGAAAAAAGTAACACTTCAATTTTTGGGTCTCCGTCATCCCGTTTTGTACACTTAACCTACGCCTTTTAACCTCCATGACGCCAGTCTAGTTTCGCCCCACCGGTTTGCGTGGTCACTCATAGGGACTCAAGAGGTCCCCTTCTATCTTGGTCCGTCGTTCCGAGCGACCTAAGACCCTTTCACTCACGTTTTTTATGATTAGAGCCTTCTTTCATCTGACCATTCCGGGCCTTTCAGGGGCATTTAGAGACCTGGATTTCGGCTATTGACTCCTCCCACGTCCTTATGGCGGTTTCCTTTCAATATTGTGGAAAAAAAGATGATCCTTCAATTTTGGGGCCCTGTCACCCTGTTTTACATATTATAACCCACGCTTTTTGGCCTCCCGGACACCGATCTAGTTTCGCCCCACCGGCTTGCGTGGCACTTAGGATGATGCAAGAGGCCTCTTGATGGCTTGGTGCACCGTTCCTAGAGGCTTATGTACCCTTTCACTCCCATTTTTTCCAATCGGGGCCTTTTTTTTATCATTCCAGGCCTTTCGACGGCACTTAAAGATCCGGATACCGGACATTGGCTCCTCCCATACCCTATGAAGGTGCCCTTTCAATATGGTTGAAAAATATGACCCTCACATTTATCCTACAATGCAAAAAGATAGCAAAAGAAAATAATAATAAAACCACTTTTTTTTAAACCCGCTTTTAAATTTTTTTGTGAACAAAACCCCCTTTTATAATTTGCCAAACATCCAAGGGGGTTTTGTTCACAAAAAATTATAAAAAGGGGGTTTTGGTCACCAAAAAATTATAAAAGGGGGTTTTGTTCACAAAAAATCATATTGTTTGGCAAGTTTTCTTTTTTTAATTTTTGAATAAAACCACTTTTAAATATCATATGCACAACAGCACAAATCGGAACATCGTATACTATTACTATATGCCAGGGGGGAAAAAAGAAAAGAAAAGAAAAGTTGTTTTGATCCTTTATGCCAGTGCAATTTTTGCATAATTATTCATACCACCATTTATTTAAGGTGCAGAAAACTATCACCATATTCTCTAATTGTTTCACTTTTCAAATAGCTATTACGTGTTCTCTGCCATCACTACATTACTTTAGTTCCGTTATGTAGCTTACTTTTACTCTTACATAGTATTATTCAACTAATTCAATTCAATTCAGCACATCGAGTTAGTTCAACACAGTTAGTTTAAGTTGGAATAAACACTCTTAGAGCTAAATACTCTACCACCACTTATATCGGCTCCCCTAACCAGTATCAACGGAGCAGCGTCAAGTGGATCAATGATTCAATGGTGATGAGAGTAACCGAAGGAGAAGGACCAAATGGTTAATGAAACAAGTTAAAGATTATGGAAAAATAAAATGTGCATTTGGAACAAATGTCATGAGAGCAGTGCAGGTAGTCCGGGAAGGCACGTTTCCTCAATGATTCAATTATGTCGCATTTCAAAGTTTTCTCTTTCCTCGAAACATTCATTCTTCATTCGCATAAAGCTTGGAGATGTGGACATCACTCTCAAGATTCTACCCAAAGCTTTTTCAAATCTCAATACATCAACAACAAATCGAACGTAGTGCCGTTTGCTTCAAAAAAAACAGCCTAAATCCTACTTCACTAGTTTAGGACTACTTTATCAAAAGGCCTTTGTCGCAAATAAGTGTGAGATCATAACCTCACGATTGCCAAAGATTTACTTTTACAATTCTACTTTAACCTGTAATCTTTGTATTACCCTTTCATTTAAACTTACCAACCCTCTTAAAAAGGCTCAAAGTAAAACATAACTACTAAAGTGGTATTGGTAATTTTCCAACAGATAACAGTGTTAGGGTCCAACAAAGGCGCCAACATGATTCAGTTTTGGACATTCTAATGTTATTATAGTAGGTACTATTCAAACAGTCTGCCATAGGGGGGGGTTTCTCAAGCAACAGTAACCTCAATTTTAAACAAGATCCAAGAATTGCTTCTGAGTAAAATGAAAGGCATTTTTGTAGACAAGTTAGATACGAAAAGAATCATCCAAAGACGATATAGTCTGAAGATAGGAAGGTAAATACTAAATACACAACTCGATACTATCAGGGGAAAATTATAAAGCACCCATTGAAATAGGAAGTTAACTCTGTCTCTCTACAGAACCCCCCACCCACTAAAACATTCTTCTACTTTGAATAAACAAAAAAATAGGGAAAAGAAAAAAGGGGCAAAAAAGGATTGAGAAGGCGAAAAAAGAAAAAAACGGGCGTTAAAATACCACAATGTTTGATGGAAATTGGTACATATGCTCCTACTACAAGCTCCAAGGCCTCCTTTTTAGTGAAATTCGCCATAATCAAGAAGCATGAAGTCAAAAGAAGATTAGCAGCTGGATCGCATGCGATTTTTAGCCATGCAATCACCGCTATAGGAGAAGAATAACCCCCAATCCATGAAACAGTTCTCCGCAATGTAGATCAGGTTAGGAGGCTTATCGCAGCCATAAACCATCTTTTTCTTTTCATAGGCAGCTGAATCACAGGAAATAATCAGGTGTCCTTCGGGTAACATCTGGCTCTCCTCTCCTTGGAGCTGGCTCAAACTGCAATAAATGATATAATGCAAACTTTCAAGCATCTACGAGAAACTTGTATATACAAGTTGCAAATATTTATACAGTTAGAAGACCAATTTGCGCTCTCACAGTTCTGACTAGCATTTACCTGAATAAATGTGTGGCCTTTGCAGTCATCAACCTCCAAAATGGATGCCATGTTTCCACAACGGTAGCAGTAATTAGGAGCACTGAAAATTGTCACCACCTTTTGATCCTGAAAAATGAAAAAACGCCAATATCAACATCATTTGAAACTGTCACACGGGACAATGAAGCTAACTCAAGCTATAACCCTGAAGCCTGGAGGCATTGGTACTTACATGAGCCCAGTTAAATCCCTCCATCACCAGTTGGTGAGCTCTAGCAATCAGCTTTAGGTTGTTGGTATGGTTAAATTGGTCAGAAATGTCCTGAGAAGAAAGTAAACCATAAAATTAAGGCATAAACAATCATACTTTTCCATAAAAATTAAAAGCAGTAGAACAGGCAAAAAGGGTGCAAAACTGTACTTGACCAAAAGTGTATCCAGCTCCCCTAGGCGAAATGCCCCAACCACATCGATCATCTGGGTCAGACCACAAGAGATCACACATGGGGCCTTCATGAGGAACTTCTTGGACACGATCAAAATTACGTATATTATCAAGGGTTTCAATGGATGGTGACAATCCACCATGCAGGCAAAATATTTCAGATTCGACCTGTAAAATACAATCAAACAAGACATTAAAACTATATGTCAAACCCAAAAACAGAAGAAATTAAACAACAAGACAATTAAGGTAGATAAGCTTAATCCAAATGGTAACTATTAAAAAATGAACTAACCAATGCAGTCAGTGGAAAATAATCAAATAAATCAGTGAAGATCTTCCAAACGTTGGCATTACCATACCTGCAAAACATGGGCAATCAATTTATTACTTCTGAACTATAGGGTTAGCTGAGAGTTGATCCTACCAAAGATTTCTTCTGCACACACTGCCAATTTAAATCCTACCAGTGAAATTCTGTGAACTATGTGCTGATCTAAAAACTTTCTCAGAGCAACACATTACTCTCAACAAAACAAAAGACCAATTATTTCCTCAGAGATGACAGAACCAATATGTAGCAGTAGTTTATGCCAGCGAGTGAAACATATTCCCTAGTACAGATCATGACACAATCTGAACCAATATGTAGCAGTAGTTTATGCCAGCGAGTGAAACATATTCCCTAGTACAGATCATGACACAATCTTCTGTGCAGCATCAAAATTCTGACTTCTACAAAAGTTGAATTAGTAACAGTATCAAGAGAACACCCAACCTACATTCTAACTGCCAAGACACTGGTCCCCTTTAACGCAAAATACATATAATAGCAAGGCTTCTATTGCAGCATGCAATGTCACTAATAAAAGCCATGAAAAATTAATTACAAAGACACATTAGAAAATAACCAACAAATGTAATCACCATAACTTCTTTGGGATACAACAAAGGGTTGATGACACGTTATCTAGTCATATGCATCTATTTTAAGCATTGCATCATCATGCATAAGCAGTTGTTTAACTACATAGGACTTGATAAAATATAAATATGTAGATACTCACTTCCGTAGGCATTCATCATAGAACCCATAAACTTGAGTAATCTGCAAAAGAACAGGACCAAAGAAACGAACTATATTCAGCACAAAATAACAAAGACAATATAATATTATAATTATTGTGGGCATCAAAAAGATAATAAATCGAGAACCAGCATACCCATCAAGATGAATCAGCAAAGATCCTCTACATTACAAAAGTAATCAGAAGCTCATCAGTCTATAAGGCAGGAATCATACCTGGCGACTTTCATGATTCCCTCTTAGAATCGTGATCCTTTGAGGATGGCGAACTTTAAGTGCCACCAGGAGCTGAAAAAGGAAGAGAACAATGCAACAAACATTTAATCACACTTTACTGAAAATAACCATGGAGCATCTCCAGATATTATTATTTCTTAAGATATAATCCTAGACCGGATGCAAAGAAGTCGGGAGTATATAAGCTAATATGCCAAACAGACGCAATTACAACTTGCATGTTATGCCACGAAGAAAAGCCTATTCTATCAGAACCCATGATGTAAGCCAAGCAAAGACCACCCATCATCGCAAGGACATTGTACATGTATAATCTGCTTTCCAAAGCACCACACTCAGCACAAACAGTACCAGATCACAATTACTGCACAATTACATCAGATACACAAATCTCCCTCCTGACTCTGGTAGCAAAAGGAGGTAGTATTGACAAGATGAAGCGACTATAAAACAAGCAGGGACTTTGGCATCATCAATAACATAGACAATGCACCAAAGTTCTTGTGAAGATATGAAGTTCTTCATACGATACTCTAAAAAACAAATACTTTGAATCAAATATCCTCCTAAAGACTCACATGCAACTTTCAATCAGCTCGAATGCATTTTCTGGAGTAACAAGATACCAACAAGTCATTTCCACAAAGACAGAGAAAGAAGAAAGAAACACACACCGTTACAGTTTCAACTGAGTAGTATCCTCGGTCGACATAGTCCCCCATGAATAGATAGTTTGTATCTGGGCACTACAGCCAAAAATCAGAGGCAGAAATAAGTGCTAGCAGATAATAGTACTACAAAAATAACATAACATATTCGGAAAAATAGGTTGGGCAAAGCACAAGATGCTCCAAACTGCAGATTCTGCAGTTATAACACACCTTCCTCATTGGCTCAAGCTAGTAAATGATGAATATTGAACTTTGCATAATCAAAAGAGCTTTTTTTTAGCGAAGTCACTGTTTACATGCATTTGCATCAGTGCTGAAAAGAAAGAGGGAGAATGAGAGAATATGATAGGTTCTGGAAAATGGTATAGGGTGCTTAAAGTGCAAAATAGTGTCTCCTCTTCCGTCTCTTCATGGGCAACACAACCCAACCTATTTCTTCGGCTTGCTCTAGGTCTATGTACCACACATATTCCCCACTTACTAGCTACAGATAGAAGTGCCTCAGTCAGAATATGTACCTTTCCACCAATACGAAAAAGTTCTGCGAGATCATGAAATTGTCCATGGATGTCACCACAAATTGTAACAGGACTTTTCACAGGCTGCAGTGAAGCCAAAAGAAAAATAAGTAACCGCTTACAATGATGCGACAACTATCTTTACATCAATGCACTAAATGAAGAACAGATCACAATGAGAATGCCAAAACTAGTCCAACTACAAGAAAAGACAAATAATCCATCCCAGAAGAGATAGGCATGTAGAGAGACAAAAATTGAAAACATCAGCAAATAGGAAATTGCAACCGAGATCCCACAACAAAATAGAGCATTGTGAATGCAGTTAAAATATGACTCTCCATATTAGCAGATAGAGAGAAAGAGGATCAAAATATACTCAAAATTAAGCAACAATGGGTACTCAATATGTTTCAATGCTGACTATAAGTGGATCATTATAACAACATTATCACTTATTGTCAAAAAAAAAAAATACTGACAAGCATTGATTGCCAAATGCGGAAAAATATATTCCATATGTTCCAAACTTGGCACTTGGCAGTTGGAAGTAACTATTTGGCACTTAAAATAAGGTTGTATCATTTGTACATAACAAGCATCATACAGTCAATACAGTCAAGGCTATCACAGCTTCAAATTCGTAGTGCTATAGTAGAAAATTAATAGAAACATGCATAAAAATTAGAACATATATCCATTCATTAACATGTATATTATAAGTACCCCTCATTACCAACAGTTATCTCGTAAGACAGAATGTACTACCAACTCGAAACAAAAGATGCTGCATAAAAATCTAAACATTCTCATAGCGGAGCAAATCAATAAACATTAAGCATCACATAGAAATTATAAAAGCAGGATAAAAAGACACACCTGAACATTGCTCTCCTCCATCAGTATCTCCTTGGCCTTCTCACATAAGCCCCTAACCTATACCCATGCAAAACGAAAAGAGTTTCACAATTTCATTCAAAAAACATATATTAATGTAGTTCTTGGAAATCCATCATAACAGAAAGCAAAAGTTTAAATCCAGCAATACACAAACAGAGTGCAACATTCAAGGAACTCCATCAACCCTAAAATACTGCAAGCCTTTCACATTTGTACATACTTCACAAAGATGTATGCCATCAGGAAATCCCTAAAAGGTTTCCAATCAAAGTAGGGAAGTATTCTGGAACGGTCTAACACAATAACAGCAACAACCATTCAGGGTCACAAGTAATGTAAAGAGTTAGTGAATAGAGAACACGATAGTTTCTAGAACAATTTCAAGATAGAAATCTAAACATGAAACAATCTCCTACATGATCTTAAAGCTTTTGAGTGTATTCAAAAGAATAGGCTTTAATGACAGAGAGAAAAAATCCAAGCACCTTTATGCTCAGAAGTGGGTTAAACAACTCAAGTACAAAGAGAGAAACACAGCACGTTTAATACCTTGAACATTTTAACCTCAAGTATTCACTTTCTAACACAACTTTGCAGCTCTGGCTTCCACTCACTTCTACATTCCTTCAGTTTCGTACGGCTTGGAACAATGAGGTTAAGACGGGGTCATGAATTCAGAAATTTGTTATTATATACAATCATCTCCGAACGTTCCGATTAGGAGTTTCAGATTTCACAATCAACCTACCTATTGCAAAGTGAATATGCTCATTCTTGTGCAAAATTTGTTATTTCCCCCATTTTAACTTGCCTCTCAAAGAGCTCACCTTGAGACAAGAAACAGTAGGCAAAACCTAAAAGGCACCCTTGAAGGCTATAGCTACGAAGAACTATACAAAATAACGCTTCAATTGCAAATCATTAGTGGATCCAATTCAACCAAAGCAACAAATCTCCATCGAATATCTTGATCTTTACCAGCTTCCAGCTAATCTAAACATACAACACAACAATGGAGCTAATCGAGTAGATCACATCAATTCCATCCATAAGCAACGAATATCTCCCAAAATCCTCAATAATAACAAACAAAAACCATACAAATCCAATCGATCCGCCACATTTTTCCGGTAATGCGATAAGATTGCAAAACAACCACGGAAAATCGAAAGAAACGGGGTAGAGATGCAAGATTTGGATGTAAGAAACAAACCTCTTGCTCAGAAAGAGGCTTGCACTGCATGAGCTGGCCGATCTGCTCATCGAGGTTGTGATGAGAGTTCGAAGGCACCGGATCGTAACTCATCTTTGCGAGTCCCGTTCGTTCGCAAACCCTAATAGATCTCCCAAACCCTAGAGATTTCGCCTTTCACCTTTTCTTCGTCTCCGTCAGCGTCGCCGTTGTAGAGAGAGAAAGAGAAACAAAGAAGAGATAGAGAGAGAAACGGAGAGGCGATAGAGAGAGAAACACAAGAGAGAGAAGAGAAGAGAAGAGAAGAGAAGAGAAGGGAGGGGAGAGCGGTGGTGGTGGAAGTACCAATAAGGAAAACCCTCGCTTTTGATCGATCACCACTCCTTTAAAAAAATTATTTTATTTTAAAAAAAATATATATACTTTTTTATTTTATTTTTTTCTCTCTTCTTGCCAAGTTGTTTTCAAAAACCAAAAAAAAATTGTGTGTTTACTGGATACTAGAAATCGCCGATTCGAGATCTTTGCTTGCTTTTTTGCTACTCGCTATCTAGGCGAGTGTTATTAACGCACGGTTATGATTGGGGATAAGATGTGATCTAACGTGATCCGGATGGTTCGTTGATGATACGCTCTGTTGGTGAGAGTTTAAAGTGTGATAAGTCCAATGAAGCGAATTGGGATAACTAACGTAAATCGAAGGATGCATCAAAGCTTAAGCTGCATAATTCAAGCTTTTGGTGCTTTTGAGTTTTGACATCCGAATTGACACCAAAATTGAGCGTTACAAGTTAGCCAGGTTAGCTAGCACAATTTGGCCGCCAATGCTTGTTTGAAAATACTCATTCTTCGTCTATTACTAGTACTCCCTCTGTTTCAATATAATGTTAATG